>MVGT01003480.1:72148-82322 GCA_002174775.1 Macleaya cordata
CCCCATCAAATTACTTCTTAAAAATTAGTAACTATTTGAACCCTCAAATAGTTACCAAATAGTTACTAATTTTTAAAGGTTAATTTGAAGGGGTTAGAAGTTTTAGAATGAAGTGATTTTTTAATATGATGATATACATTGTGAGAAGAACATCCTGTAAAAAAATCAGCCCTTAGATGCATCGCATGTGGGCCCCACAGGAGGGGGCGTTATAAGGGGGCGTTCTAAGAGGGGTGCAATAACCTCCCTCTAAAACAATTGATCAAATACTTTTCTTTTTGAGAAATGTAAACTGAATGAGAAAAGGACAGGTGGCTGTTGATGTGACAATAGGTAGAATGTGCGGTTATAGGCATGCAGGTCTAATGAGCTGATAATGTGACAATAGATAGAAGGATAGAATGTGCAGTTATAGGCATGCAGGTCTAATGGGCCAAGGTTAAGGCGCCTAATTTGATTGGGGTTGATAGGTCACAATAAATCAAAGATGACTCGAATTTCTGCCTAAATTAAAACAAGTCATTTTACTGTAAGGAAAGTGAAATCAATTGATAGTAGAAACCTGAGCATAATGCAAGGGAACTATGGAGTCTATGGTTAATTGAAACGCCTTGATTCTGAAATAAAGACGTCGGTGAAATTACGGGCAGAGTGTCGAACTGGGAACTCCTATGCAAAGGCATTAATTAAACAGTGCAAGCCTAGGGGTGACCCTGAAGCTGGACTCCACGTGGCAATCTTTCACTAAATGGTGCGTAACAAAGCTCTACATGCAAAAAAAAGTAACAGAAAAATCTGTTTAATAGCAAAGGAGTGTGTTCCGTAGAAATATGCTCATTTTCACTAATTTTGCGGACTTATATTTCTTTTGAGAAATTTAGGGGGTTAGTCCCACTTGCATGTTCTAATTAGGGGTTAGTTCTTTTTTTCTTCTTCTTCTTATGACTTTTAACTTTACTCCTTTTTATGTTTATTAGCCGTTAAGTGGCATGTGTGTACAACTCGTGTGACACTTTGTCAAATTTACCCCTCACGTGTTAAGCATGTGAGGGACTTAGGTTTATTTTTTTATTTCACCAAAATTACCCCTATTTTGATCAACGGCTAAGGTACGCCATCTTCATCAGTGATCCAACGATCATAATTGACCCCAAATTATGACTATTTGCCAACGGTCTTTTCCCCTAAAGCCTATATAACATGCATCACACACCTCATGCAAATCTATCTAAAAAAAAATAGTAAAATGAAGCTAAATCAGTACAAGGTTGAAGAAGATTGAAGCTTCTTGGACTTTTTTCAAACATCTTGATCTTATTTTCTCTACTTGTTCGACCTAGGATCGAAGGTGATAAAGAATGGGTGGTGAGGGAGAATCAAACTTATGTTCTTAGGTATGTAATGGGTTGTTGTCCCTTTTTCAGCATGTCTACTCTAGCCATTAGTTATTTGAAGTGGTTTCACCATTAATGGAGGTGGATCACGCATGAGGGACTTAACTCTAATTTTACTATTTACAGAAGGGACTTACATCAAATTATAGTATTAACAGTAGGGAGTTATTTTGAATTATATAATCTATGTTAAACTCATTTTTAACTTTATGATTGTTTCCTTTCTCAGTGTTAATCTGGAGAGACTGCATGCCAGGTTTGCAAAATGACCTCACAACTTGCTACTTGCTCATTTATGTACCCAAAGTGCAAGCGACAAAAATGCAACGATATTTGGAAGTTGTTGATCTCTGGCACCGACTAAAATTTGGCCAGAAGTTCTTGAAGTGTCAATATTCGACATGTGGTAGTTTTGAATAGTTGGATGATGCCATCCATAATAGTATCGATGTTGACGGATCTAGTTCAACCCCAAAACAATATCACTCACTCGGTTGTTTTTGTTGTGGTGAGAGTGATCATAGGAAAAACAAGTGTCCTTGGGTTAGGAGTGTATATAGGGTGGAAGGGTGCTCGGGTATTAGAGTGATGCAAGTTTCAATGTGGGAAGGCCATGAAGATAAAAAGTATTTGGGGTGTATTAAGTGTGGTGACATACAATGGTTTAAGGAGGCCAAAAAACTCAAAGGAATATCCAAGTCAAAAACTCCTGCAGTTGCTCGAATTGTTATTGTTAGATCCATGAATTTTCTCTTTAGGTTTGTCAATTTGCGTGCTAAATTAAACTCAAAAGGTCTTTGTAATTTGAGTTAGAGTTAGAGTTAGAGACGCCATAATCTAGTCATTGAAGATTGAAGAAGGAGTTAAGACTTGCAGAAGAGCTCACGCTCAACACCACCAGAAAAAAAAAAAAGGAGTACCTTCATAGATGGTTAGTTTCATTTAAGACCTTAGGTAAGTTTTCCTACATTAGATGGAAGTTTCATAGTATTTTTTTTACCTTAGAATCTTTTAGAGGTTGATTGATTTCGATAGCATTCTTTTGATTTCGAAATGGAAAGCAAAGTCAGTTCGATAGACTATTTTGATTTCGACACCACCTTATTGTTTTCGAAATGAAGTTTGATCTCTATTCTGAAAAACAGCGGAGCTTACTTTTGATAGGAATATTTTGGTTTCGAAACTAACAGGCTAGTCTTGAAGACTAACAATCTTGCTTTCGATGGGGACATAGTTGCTTTCGAAAGTGCCTTTTGAAAGTCTAAATGCCCTACAGTTAAGTTGGATTAAACCGAAGGTCAATGTGACTATAGTTAAGGATCACACTATCACATAATTAAAAATTACTAAGGTGATAAGAGTAAAACAAAAACTCTCTAACAAGAGTATTGACTTATTCGATTCTTAATATGCAGAATTAAGAACAAGAATCGAATATTTCAATCTCACAACAAGTATAGAAATGTACACAAGAGATTTTGTTAACGAGGAAAACCCAAACTGGGAAAAACCCTAGGAACTAGTCCAGCAAAAATCTAATAAAAGTTATTGAAAACTTACAACCTGATTTACCACTCGATGGACACGAATTACGACTCCCTTTACGCTCCAACAACTACAGTGCACAGTTCTTCCACAAATTCAAACTCCACGAATTTGCCTCTTAGTAGATGTTGATGCGTCTCCAACTTGACTTCCGCAAGTCCCGCGCCTTGAACCAATACTTGACTCCTCAAGTATTTCACCACGAGCTTGTCACTTTCAAGCTCAACCACCGAAATACCACCGGCACACAAAAATAGAGTTTTTGGTTTAAAATGGGAAGGATTTGAACCAAGTTCAACAAGCTTGAGAACTAAGGGTTTAGAGTTGAAGTCTCTCAAGTACTTGTTGAGGTGAGGGTTGAATGGTTAATTAAACATTGATGGTTCAATCCCTATTTATAACTGAAAATGTCCAGCACGAACCCAGAAATCTCTAGGTAACATAAGGTCAAAAGCTAGACACAATAATGGAGATGATGAGACATTCCATTGATCCTTCATCCCACTTAGAGGTGTTCCCCACGCTCCAATAATTCTCCTAAAATATGCTTAAGAGGGAATGTGTAAAAAAGTGAAAAGGAATCACTTTACAGCTCACAAAACAGTTGAAATCGCACAGATCTGGGCGCTGGTTTCGAAACTGACTTGTTAGTTTCGAAATCAAAAAGGCCTGGAATGATTTTAGTAACTTTGGTTTTGAAACCAATATGTTTGGTTTCGAAACCAAAAACCATCTGACATCATTCTGCAGCTTTGGTTTAGAAACTAAAAAGTCAGTTTCGAAACTAAAAACCACCTGTTGGCATTATTTAACTTTGGTTTCGAAACTAATATGTTTAGTTTCGAAACCAAAAACCATCTGACATCATTTTTCAACTTTGGTTTCGAAACCAATATCTTAGTGTCACACCCCGATTTTCGGTACTCTAAATTCGACCCGATTCGCCGAATCCGAAAACCAAGGCGTGATTAATAGAAGTGTAAGTAAGAATATCGAATAAAACTCATTTACTTTATTTTTGAAAGACAATGAATTTAAAAACATTTTGTTAATGGTCTGCTTTAATCAACATTTGTTATCTTAAAGTAAGGTCCAAGTCAAAGAAAAATAAAAATGTAATGTTTAAAAATAATTTTCGTATCAACTGCATACAATTGATTAGAATAGACATATCTACTTAACCGTAAATCGTAATTTTACAAATAAACCCATTTTAAAAACTAGATTCACAGATCTATAATTTCATCAGAAAAAGACCGAGGCCAATTCTAGCAATAAAGGGCCCAAATATGCTTCCGAAGCACTGGTACGGACATGTAAAAACTTAGAAAATATAATTTCAGCTTTTTAACAATTTTTATAAAATCAGTAACTTTGAAGAGAAATTACTCTCTAACCCGAAATTAGAAATACATGGTAATACCTTTTTGAAAAGAAAAATTTGAGATCTATAATTTTGTCAGAAATAGACTCGAATCAAGTTTGACCGGAACATGTCCAAAAACACTGTTTTGTAAATCTGACAGTATGAATTCTGGGAATTATACAATTTCGTATAAAATCTAATTAATTCAATTATTCATGACGATAATTAAATGTAAATTAATACATAAATTATACAATTTAAAACTTAACATCTAAGTTTATATAAATGTTAAAACAATAAGAATTAATACAAATAACCCTTATCCCAAGTGATAGAATAGTAGTTTAATTCATCAGCTATATTTATACAAATTTGATAACACAAGCTATCTGCTTCTTAATCTGTACATCTTTGAATCCTTCACCCTCAACGTAACCTGTGGGGGGAATTTAGGGGTGAGTAAAACTCAGTAGGTGCAAACTATCCAAAAATACTAGATTTGAAACATGCATAAATCACCATATTAATGCATCAAAAAGATATTTTTCTTTTTAAATCTTTCAATAATTAACAATTAATTATTTTAGGTCCATTTCATCGGTGTCCACCGTCTCCTCAAGTCGGAACTCAACGGTACCTGCAGGTGTTATGGGGGTCTCCCATTACCGATACCATCTAGATTTGTTTTTAATCTAGATGACAAGTTATTATTAAACTTCCTTTAATTCATTTTTCTTATGAATAAAAACTCAACCCTTGCATTAAATAATTAAATGTAACCATGCAAGATAAATACATTTCATATGCAATCTCATAACAAAACATAAAATTAGATTTTGTTTATAGTAGGGATCCCACCTACCTTAATTTGATGATAAAAATCTTGTCTTTTGATCATCACCTTGTTGTAGAAAATTCTCTTCCTTAGATATTTGAATAAAATTGTAACTACTTAACAAGAAAATTAATTAAATAAAATGGGAAGAGAAAGAAATAAGAGAATATAAGAATTTTAGACAGATATGTTAGAAAGGGTGAAAGAGAAGAGTGAATTGAAATGAAGGAGGAAGGGGGTTTATATAAGATTTTATAACATTATTTTATTAATATTAATATTTAATAATAAAATAAAATATTATTTCTTTTTCTTTTTTGACTAACATGGCAGCCCATGTTTTCTCTAGCAGCCCATGTGTTTAATTAATAAAATATTATTATTAATATTTAATTACTTAATTATTTAATTAATTTTTTTTATAATAATTTTTTTTAGAGATAACTCCCTTGAAGCTCATTATGAGTTTCCATACAAATTACTATACATATAAGAAATTTATTTCTCAAATCAATACCATCTAAATGGGCATACTTCCATACTAACTTAACTATGATAGTCAAGTGTGGAATCCACACTATAGAATTTCTTGGGGTATTACACTTAGTTTCGAAACCAACTTTTGGCCACAGTACAAATGGTTACAATTTCCCGAAAAACTGTGGTATTCTGACAGCATTCTTTCAAACACTAGTTTTAAGGAGTTTTGACATCTTTTGCTATTCCGTACTTTCTCATATGATTTAATATGAACTAACCACCTATGGTATGGAGTTTCTAAGTCACTTACCATCCTAAGATGAGTTCTGGTGGTGAGTTGAGCTTTTTGGAGTCTTTTCTTCGCAATGAACCGAACGACTCACTAACTCTAACTCAAGTTACATTGACCTTTTTGAGTTTACCTTTGACACGAAATTCGACAAATATGACATGAGTGAACTCATGGACCTAACAATATCCCCCTTTGTCATTTTCGTGACAAAGCCATACATAAGAAAATAGTATAAAGAACCTTCCCCATTACAACTCATATTTTCTTACACATGACTCAATAGAACTTAAAACACGGATTGTATAAAACACCATGTTTCCTGCACATGCTCACAAAATAAGTTAAGGAATATTATAAAACATTAAATACATCCCTTGAAGAATGTTTAGAGCATTTAATGAGAGTAGAGATAATATCTCTCCCCCTTTGTCAAAGCTTTTTCCATCTTAAGATATCTTCCAATGGTGCTAAATTGAGCTTTGCACAAGCCTTCTCTCCTTCACTATAAGTCTTCATTGATTAGAAATGTAGAGACAACTTGCTAACTCTCATTGACCATATTGAGTTCGATCTGACACACAAATTGACAAAACCCATGAGGAACTTATGGACCTTACAATCTCCCCCTTTGTCAATTTCGTGACAAAACCCATTCCTAAGCTCAATGAGAGATAAAAGACAAAACTCTCCCAAACAAATAGAGACATTAAACTCTATGGGATTTCTTTAACTTGTTTCCTGCACTTGTCCACAAGACATATCAAGGTACTATGGAAGTCATGAATATAAATAGTGAATAAGCTTACTCTCACCCTTGATAAGTGCTACAAGAATCTCTCTACCTATGTGATATATCTCCTATCACATAGTACTCCAATTGCAAACTTAAAAACACATAATTCTCCCCCTTTTGTCACAAATAGACAAAGGATAGAAGACAACAAAAGTACAAGAAAAAACTGAGAATAACAATGTATAAAAACACAAATTCAAGCCAATCAACCATAAGGATAAATATCTAACTAGTTTTCAACCAAGTAGATAGTTAGATAGACAATATGAAAGTATGGAGGAAGGCAAGTAAAAATATGTCACACATCACAAAATTTATCAAAGCTAGCTACAAGGTGTATCAGAGCTAAGATAAGAAAGAAAACCAAAGTGTGTGAAACTGTCCTGGTTTTGAAAACCAATGGAGAAAATGTATATTTTTAGATTTTTCAAATATTAGCCTAATGCAAATAATGAGCATGCATGCACAAATGTATGGAATTAAACAAAACATGCAAGCTCCCCCTCAACCAGATCATGAGAAAGATTTAAATTTTAAAACTAATCTAGTTCAACATGCATCAACACTCAATAAATCTACACTATCAATGTATGCAAGTAGATAAGTTTTGTTGTGTCCAAATCATGTTGTAAAGGCTATCAATAATATAATACATAATCACAATCAAAATTTCTTAATCATGTACTTGCAAAAATTTATTCAAATATAGCCAAGCTAGTTCTCAACCATGAAAATCACAACACTTAATATCCTAATTATGGTGTGTGTGTGTATGTGTGTGTTTGAGAGAACAATTTTATTATGTGAGACCATCCTAAAAGGAAAATAAGATAAGGTTATCCATATTACCAATTTCTTCAAATCTGAACATTACCCAGCATGAAAGGACCATCTCACTTTGTTACCTATTAATGACCTTCATGTTTGAGTTTAAATGAAACTTGAGGAACTCAAGAGCATGAGACATAGATCACCAACTTATTCCCAATATTTTTTTAAGCTTGCAAGCGACTCTTATCCGAGGAGACACAACCAAGAAAGTACCCGTATTGGAACCAAGTGGGTCACTATGAGGTCAAGATGAAGAATAAAGAACATCGAGTTCCCAATCTTTTTGCGGGATCACTCTTTTTGATGTTCAAACACCGAGTTCAACATTTTTTACGAGAACTCACTCTTTTAGTGTTAACCAAGCTCAAAATCTTTTACGAGAGCTTATAGTTTTGGTGATGTTTCATAACATGATATAACAATATTTTTCTAGCACTTCATCAAAACACAATATCCTAGTGAGAGATAGTCCAACCTGCTAGTTAAGTCCATAAATGAATCATGAGCTTTATTTCTAACCCATCCAATGATTCAACTTGGATAAAATCACACTTACTCAAGAAACTCTTATGTGCACAAGATTTATAGATCAGTCAAAAGAGTATGTGGATTTAGAGAAGAGATTCAAAGCTATATCAAAATAAAGTAAAGCAATTCAGATTTGTGAAATCTCTTATATGTTCAAGTATTCTATAAAAGATAGCCAACAACAACAAGAAGAACACTTAAAACATACTTGTATTAGAATGCAATTTATGGAAGCAAACTAATCTTCAAAACTCACTCTTCAACCCAAAAATGATATGCAATGCAAAACAGGGAAAAAGTGAGAATACAAACCTACAGAAAAAAATTCTGCTTGATGTGGTTTATTATCAATAGTCACCACTTGTGTAGTTTCTAGTTTCTCATCCAATAACAAAGGTTTATATACTTTATTCAGTATTGACAAGAAAACAAGATTACAAACACAAAAATATACACACATGTTTCAAAAAGATTTGACAATAAATAGACATGTTGTAAAGTATGATACTTAGTAGATAGATTTTCATATTCAAATGTAATAAGAACTTTTCTACAAGTACATACTACAAACACTAGTATGCATAACAAACAACTAAAATGCAAACTAGTAGCACAATCACTCAACTACCCTAACAATTTATGCAATCAAAACAAGGGAAGGAGTGAGAACATCAACAATCAAGTAATGGTACGACCACTACCACAAACCAATAAATACTTAGATGAATTACCGGTATTGTGTGTAGTAAGAGTTTCAAGACTTATCAAATCCCTTTTCTTACCCATATGGCGTTGAGTTTCTTGAATGTCTTCATTTGATTCAAGTTCACATGAGTAGGTTTGGTTGGCTTAGACACAACCTTTTTAGCCTTGTTTCTTTTCTTTTTCTTTGAATAAGATTTTGATCCAAAGAAATACGTACCTTGCTTGTTGTTCTTAAGCTTTCTAATCTCTCTAGCTAATACTTGAGCCTTATCACTCAAAGACTTGATTCTTTTTAGAAGATCTTTATTGATATTCTGAGAATTCTTGCATTCTTCCAAAACGAATCTACATTTGTTCTTCAAATGACCCTTATAACCACAAAAAGAACACACATTAGTAAAATTAGAAACTTTAGGCTTACCTTGGGGCTTACCAACATGATTTAAAGTATTCTTTTGAGGTTAAAGTTCTTTGGCTTTTACAAACTTAGATCCTTATGGAGGTGAGGAACTCGTAGAAGCATCATAACCCAAACCTCTCTTGTCATTGGTACTCTTGGCTCCATTTAAGAGACTGTTCAACTTGTTTGATCCATTGTTGAACTTGGCCAGCATCTCATTGGACAAAGTTAAATCTTTCCTTGACATTGTAAGTTCTTTTTCAAGACTTTTAAATTTTTCCATAGATTTAGAATGTTCATTCTCAAGAAACTTGATTTTATCAAGATGTCTCTTAATCTCCTCATCACATTCCTTATCCCTTTGTGTTGCTTCATTCAACTTGAGAGTCAAGTCATTCTTTTTGGTCTCCAATGAATATGTCTTCTTTCTAAGTTTTTTGTTTGCCTTTGACAACTCTTCACACTTTTTCAATATATTCTTGAATAACTCTGTAGGATCAACATCACTCTCACTATCACTCTGAAGATCATCAGATTCAGTTTGTGTATCATCTTCATGATAATTAGAGTGATCAACAGAGGTAGTCATAGCCCATAGTTCAGTTTTGTTCTCTTTACTGCTTCCAAGAATGCTAAGAAAATCTTTAGAATCAATATATAAATCTTCAAAAAGATCGTCAAAAGATTCTACAAAGGTAATAAAAGCCTTAGTGGTTTCTTCTTTGATTTCACTAAACAATATAGGCATATTTATTGTACTACCTTCTCTTTGTGTTTCCATAGGTCACAACAAGGATCACACTTAGGTTGTTAAAGCCTACAAGTGAATCTGCTCTGATACCAATTGAAAGTCTAAATGCCCTACGATTAAGTTAGATTAAACCGTATGTCAATGTAACTATGGTTAATAATCACACTATCACCTAATTAAAAATTACTAAGGTGATAAGAGTAAAACAAAAAAATCTCTAACAAGAGTATTGACTTATTCGATTCTTAATATGC
>MVGT01003481.1:4772-24355 GCA_002174775.1 Macleaya cordata
CACTAATTTCCTCCAATTAGTGTACTGGTATTAGTACACACTCCCAACTGAAAACAACACATTTAATCACTTTTAAAACTCAATTTAATCCATACTAATTCCATATAGAATAGTCTAGGCATCTAAATTCTAACCTAAACCGTCACTACAAGGGTCTAGGTCCTTATCAAATTAAATAAGGGCTTTAGGACTACAACCCAATTTGCTCTAAATATCCTCTTTAATTAATCTAGACCTTCGAATCTACAATTTAACCCAAAACAATAAAATTGGGTCAAAATCAACCTTCCCAATTATCAATTCCATCAACTAAGGGTTTGAAAGGCCTAATCAAATCTTAGACTATCAACAAAATTAACCCTAAAATTGAAAACTAAGATTAACAACATAAAATATCTAATTAAAATTAAATAAAAAGCTAGGGTTTCAAATTATACCTCGATCCACAAATTAAATGGTCCCTACGATATCCAACGGACCGACATCAACATCATCATCTCCTCTCTATCTCTCTCCTTCTCTCTTCTCTCTCTCCTTCCCTTTCTCTCCTTCCCTTTCTCTCTCTCCTTCCCTATCTTTCTGACCCGCCGTACTCTGAATGTGAAAGAGAGATTTCTCTCTCTCTTATAACTTAAACAGGGCTGTGGGTAAAGGGTTTGATATATATAAAAAAAAACTTTAAACTTAATTAAAAATATATATATATATATATAGGTTATACTAAGGTGTAAGTGCATACACCGAATTATGTGTGTATAATAGGAAGATTTATAAAATTACACTTGAATACATCACCCAATACATACCAATACATATATATAGTATATATACACAATTAAATAAAGTTTAATGGTCAAAATCAAAGTCAAAATCGCGGGTACCTTCGGTACCAATCCAAATCGCGTTCCGGGCCTCGATTTGGGATCAATTAGTGTCCGATTTTCGCGCATGAATAGTCAAAATTGAATAACTTTTCGAGATCTACCCAATTGTACGGTTCGATTCTTCAAATTATGCTCCGAATAAAAACTCATTATTAAATGCTAGACTTAATTATTTTGGGTCGTTATAGAAGTCTTCTTCCTTGGAACTTCTTGAGGCTGTAAAAGCAATGTTGTTTGATTTCCTTGAAGATTTGAAACCAACCTCAAATGTCCTTAAATTCCCTGCAAGTTCTTCAAGGAGAATAGCATCAATATCTTTACTCTCCTCAATAGCCGTAACTTTGGCTTGAAATATCTAAAGAAGAGATCTCAAAACCTTACGAACTATTTTGGAGTTAGAAGTAACTTCACCAAAAGCAAAAGAGTTGTTGACAATGTTATTTAACTTGGCATAAAATTCATCAAAGGTTTCATTGTCATCCATTCTAATGGTTTCAAATTGGGTAGTTAACATTTGAAGCTTTGATATTTAAACAGTCCTAGTACCTTCATGGGTTACCATTAAAATGTCCCATACCTCCTTTGCTACTTCACAATTAGATATGCGACGAAATTCGTCAGCTGTTATAGCAGCATAGATGGTATTGAGAGCTTTGCTATTTCTAGTAGCAGCCTCAGTTTCATCAGTAGTCCATTGGTCTTCAGGTTTAGGAACTTCTCTAGAGTTATTTCCAGTACCAGTTATCATGGTAGGAGGAGACCAAGAAATTTCTACAGTTCTCCAAACCCTTTGGTCTAGGGATTTGAGGAAAACTCTCATTCTAGCTTTTCAATAAGGATAGTTGCTGCCATTGAATAATGGTGATTTGTTTACAGCACTACCTTCTCGTTGTAAATCCATTTCGTCACAAATAGGGATCACACTCAGGTTGTTAAACCCAACAAGTGAACCCGCTCTGATACCAATTGAAAGTCTAAATACCCTACCGTTTAGTTGGAATAACCGTATGTCAATGTAACTATGGTTAAGGATTACACAATCACCAAATAAAAATTAAATTGTTGATAAAGAATAAAACTAAAATCTCTAATCAAGAGTATTGACTTATTCGATTCTTAACATGCGGAAACAAGAATCGAATATTTCAATCTCGTAACAAATATGAAAACATGCACAAGAGATTTAGTTTACGAGGAAACCCAAACTGGGAAAAACCCCGGGACCTAGTCCAGAAATGAATCCACTAAAAATAATGAAAACTTACAAATTGATTTACCACTCGATGGACACGAATTACGACTCCCTCTACGCTCCAACAGCCACGGTGTACAGTTTTTCCACAAATTCGAACTCCACGAATTTGCCTCTTAGTAGATGTTGATGCGTCTCCAACTTGACTTCCGCAAGTCCTGAACCTTGAACCAATACTTAACTCCTCAAGTATTTCACAACGAGCTTATCACTTACAAGCTCAACCACCGAAATACCACCAGAACACAAAAACAGAGTTTTTGGTTTAAAATGGGAAGGATTTGAACCAAGTTCAACAAGCTTGAGAACCAAGGGTTTAGAGTTGAAGTCTCTCAAGTGCTTGTTGAGGTGAGGGGTGAATGGTTGAAGAATATTGAAGTTTCAACCCCTATTTATAATGAAATGTCCAGCCTGAACCTAGATTAATTTATTAGTTCTAGGTCTAATGGTAGACACCATTATTGGAGAGGACAGATTATTTTATTGAGCCTCTCATCCCACTTAGAAATGTTTCCCACGCTCAAATATCTCCCTAAAACAAGGCTTAGAGGGAGATGAGAAATAGTGTGTTAAAAGGTTACTTTACAGCTCAGAAAATCGTACAAATTTATTCGAATCTGGGCGATGGTTTCAAAACTAAATAGGTTGGTTTCGAAACTAACAGGTGGTTTCGAAACTGACCTCTTTGGTTTCGAAACCAAAACGGATTTGTGATGGTTTTTAATTTTTAGTTTCAAAACCTACCTGTTGGTTTTGAAACCAAACTTCATCTGATGAAAAATGAGATTTTGGTTTCGAACCCAAAACTGTTTGGTTTCGAAACCAAACATCATCTGAAGACAGATGAGATTTGGTTTCGAAACCAAACTTTATCTTTGGTTTCGAAATCAGACTAAAATTGATTTCAAAACTAGCATTCCCTGTTTAAATGCAACCATCATCATAGTTGGTTTCAAAACTAAGTTTCTTGGTTTCGAAACCAAAACTGTCCAGATTCTGATTTTTCCTTTTAAAACATCTTTTAAGTAATTAAAAAGTGTGGGAAACACTCTTAATGATCTAACCACTTATGGTACTTAGTTTTCTAAGTCTCTTACCATCCTAGGATGTCTTCCGGTGGTGAGTCGAGTTCTTTGGAGCCTTTGTAGATATCTTCTCTATGAACCGATGTGAACCAAAACTCTCTAGACTCTAACTTAGATTTACAAAAGACCATCTTGAGTTTACTTTTGACACAAAATTCGATAAACATAAAATATGGACCTTTCAATAAGATTCACAAAGTACCCATGGTTCAATATTCAATGAACACAAGGGCCCATTTTGAACCAATCTTTTGATCTTGTTTAGGTTAATATACCCAAGTCTAAGATGCCATAAATATGTAAAATTTATTGAAGGAGCCTTCTTTTTAAGAGAATGAGGTTGTGTTATAACTTCCTTGTAGTAAACAGAGGGTATGATAGGAGAAACTAAATACAAACCATCAATTAATATGCTAGAAATTTTAATTAAACTACCTTTATTTATTAAAACCTTAGTGGAATCAAACTTCACTGTTAAACCATCTCTAGCGAGACAAGAAGCTGAAATAAGGTTTCGCCAAATATCCTTTAAAACTAAAGTATTATTCTCTCTATCACTAATACTAGTAAGAAGATGGACGTGTCCGATGGCAACGATTGTAACTCTTTTCTCCGATCCTAAATTCAAGTAGATCTCCCCATCATCAAGCTATCTTGATATTTGGAACCCCTACAACAAATTGCATACATGATTAGTGGCTCCAGAATCAATGCACTAGGAGTTTGATGCATTATTGGCAATGTTTGTCTCGACAACAAATGATTAAAATATACTTGAAGGTTTCTTCTTTGCTAGAAACTCTCTGTAATTGTGCTTCCAATGTCCAGTCTTACCACAGTGGAAACACTTTTCCTTAGGCTTTGACATTCCGTTGTCCTTATTGGCATCATGAGTTTTAGTAATCATTTGTTTTCTTCTTCTTGTTTTTCTTGAACTTTTTGCCTTTCAGCTTCTGTCCAGATGAACCCTCAACTACATGAACATTTTCTAGATTTCGTTCTCTTACAATCCCTTCCGCCACCGTCAATTGGATCACATCTTAGGAAGAGATGATTTTATCTTGTTCATGTTAAAGTTCAACTTAAACTAATAGAAAGAAGGCAGGAGAGATGCAAGAATAACGTTCTCCTTGAACTCACAAGTTTGGATCCTAAGGTCACGAGTTAGTAAAACAGACCCATCATGGTGAGCATATGATCACAAACTTCGGTCCCTTTAGCCATTCGAGTGTTTATGAGCTTTCTATTTGCTTCTTGTTTTGCAGGACGACTATGCACAGAAAATATTAGACGCAGTTCCTCGATGATGTTCTTGGCCTTAAGGTTGCTCTTAAACTGTTGTTGAAGCACATTGGACAAAGAGGCCATGATATAGCACTTGGTCATGTCATCAGCCTTTATCTACTTCTGATAAGCTTCCCTAATCGGCTCAAGTGCATCAGGACCAGGTACCTTGGGACAATCCTCAAGTAAAACAAACTTATAGTCCTGAGTAGTAAGCATTATATCTTGATTTCTTTTCCAATTGACAAAATTTGGTCCGGTTAATTGATTTTCTTTCAGAATAATGTGTAACGGGCTGAAACTCGACATCTTTTAACATGCAATTAAAAACAAAAACAAACTACAGTAAGATAATATTAATTTTAAAAAACTTTAATTTATAGTAATTCCTTCTTGTTACTATAAATATCGAATAACTGATTGTGTATACAGATATATATCCTATGGGATATCTGTATGTATACCAAAGCAATTGAAATCTCATTTCATCAAAAGAACTTATCCTAACATCTACTGTCAAAGTTATTTTGACATCCGATTTTGTTTTGACCCCTAAATTAATGATAAATCCCCGTTCCTGAGGGAGGCATTCTTTATTCATCATTTAGTAAAGTTTGGTCCACGATCTCAGTTCAGAATGCTAAAAGGAATAGAAACAGTCTCCTATGGGAGATCTCTTCTACACTCTAGTCCGAATATTGTGCCATTATAGCAATCCAAGCCAATAACTGGCTAAGATGTATTATTCCTGAGGGCATTAGACACCTAGCCTTATTCTTAGACCGATAGTGGAGGGTCGTGGAATTGTGTTTCCATGAACACCGTCTCTCTCCCACTAAATTAATTGAATGAGGGATATCCTTTAAAAATATACATCACATGTATTTAGTTAAAAATACATTTAAATAATTAATTAATTAATATAAAATTAACTTACAATTTTTAGAAACACTTTCTCAACGGTTTCCAAGAGTTAGTAGGTACTTTAGGATCACTTTGCATTGGATACTTAGTCCAAAAACACGGAAAAATGCCTAAAAATTAAATTTTTAAATTTTCAGTTTGTCCCAAAAACCCCTAAAAGCATGTATCTAGGTCCAAATGGGACGCATGTGCGCTGAACCGGACAAAACATCAGAGAACTAACTAAAAAACCTAAGAAAATGGGCTGAACCGATTCGGTTCTGGTTCGATCTGGTTCAAGTCAGACCGGTCCTGGTCTGAACCGACCGGATCAGGCCAACTGACTCGGTCCGACCTGAGTCAGACTATCCAGCTAGTCTGGTTAGGTCATAGGTCGAGTTGGCAGGTCGGGTTAGCGGGTTGAGTGCATGGGTTGGCAGGTTATGTCAGGCGTGCTGACCAACCCGTCACCCTCAACCCTACCATACTGGGCCTTTAACCTTATTTGGGTTTGAACAATTCAAGCCCATATTAATTAAACTTCATGCCTTGCCCTAATGGGTTATGGGCTTATCTTGTTATAAGCAAAACATAATCAAATAAATTGATTCTGGGATTTAACAATTCTAAGCCTATATATAAGCTTAGCCCATTTAGTTTTATTAGACTTAATAATTTAGCTTATAAACTCATGTTGGGCCTACTTCCAGAGCCCAATAGTTTCAAAACCAAACTAATAAGTTTTTAATACAAACCAAAATTCAAGCCCAAACATTATAACCCATACCGTACCATTCCTTACCAATTTTTTATTTAAAATAATAAAATATATTTAGTAACCAAAAGTTTCTAAAACATTTAACCTTGGAAAATAATTTTTATTCTAAATAGAACTTTCTATTTTAGAAACTATCAACCCTTATACCTTTTGGGACACTAACTAGTACCTAGCAAGAAATAAAAATTCTAATGCAATCAATCCTAAAACCAATTGAATTATATATCAATTAATTAACCACAACTCTAACAATTAAAATCATAGATCAACATTAATTAATTAATATGTTCCCAATCAATTTGCAATCATTTGGGATCATATTAATTTAGAAGCTTTTAGGGTTTAAATTATTTAAGTATATTTAACAATAAACTAGGCTTTCTAAAACCCTAAAATCGCCCAAAAGGGTTGCCGCGGCTCCTCCCTCTTTTTCTCCTCCTTTTCTTCCATCTGGATCTCCATCAGAAAATAAGAAAACCTAAAGAACTAATTTTACATCCATCCTATAACTTTTGTGCAAAGGTGTACATCAAATCTAAGTTAAATAGAATTAATTAAATAGGCTAGGGAAACTAAGAACTTCATTTCTTGCCCTTTACAAGCCACCAAATTCTATACATTAAACTAAAACATACATGCACACATATAAAATCATAAACTAATAATTAAAGAATTTAATATTGATCCATGATTTCCATAAAATAAAATAGACCCATTAACTAGATTGGACGTGGCTCTGATACTACTGTTGGGAATCAATTATATCATGTTTAAAAGGCAGCGAAAAAATTAGGGTTTAAAAAACTAAATTGATTCCTTAATGTTCTTCCAATTGTTAATAGGATCTTTAAAAAAAGGATATAATAGTATACCTTTGTACCGTGATCTGAATATCCAAAGCTTTGCTTTTAGAAAAACACGATCCCATGAACAAATCTACCTGAACGAATCGTCAACTATGTTAATCTCTGCCGAAAACTCAAGAAAACACTGCCAAAATATTTCGGATATAATGTTTTGCTCGTTAATCCATTTTACCTATATGATACCTGCTTTCCTTAGGAAATTTAATTTCCTATAACTTTCTAGAAATAGCCGACCTTCAATTCTTCTCCAAAGTGCCTTAAAAAATTGACTTTTTAATCCTTTAGGATGTTACTGCAAACTTTAGAACCCAAAAACTAGGGTTTTCTTTTTTCTCTCAACTTGAAGTAATTACAACACACATAAAAAGGGAAGGGGAGGGGGTGACGTTTTTTACTTGTGTGTGTAGTGTGAAATGCCCCTCTCTATTTATAATAGAGAGGTCCCAAATCCCTTTTAAATGCTAAGTCTAACTTGGTCTTGTTGGGTCCCACACTTTTAGGCTTTTTAAATAGAAAAGATTTTAAGTTTAGTGTCTCACACAAAATAGAATTACTAAATATTTTGATTATAAATAACTCCACCAAATATTTGTAATTGAACCCTCCATAAAGTATGGATATTGTAAAAGAACCCTTCTAATGTTTATATACTTTTCAGTACCTATGGTACATTTACATATTTTAACCAGACCATCACTCATGCATTTAACACCTATGATTTAATAAATCTCTCAAAAAATTTGGGAAATCACTGGCCAGTCTAGATTAACGGATCCTGCAACGTGATTTAGGTGAACATCATTTCATTTGGATTCCTTATTGAATTAACTTATTCCTTCTATAGAATAAATGACCATCCATCTTGCTCAAAATATTGGATCACGACTTCGTTTCTGACTTCACTGATTAGCAAAACAAAACAGTCACTACTCTTATGTAGGTTATGCGTTAATTCTCAAAATTAAGTACTAATTACAATAACACTAATTGTTATGATTATTCATTATAAACTAACATTAAATAATAATACTAATCATCATACTTTGACCTATTCAATGTAATTTGATTACATTAACATATTGGACTAGGAGTCAGCACTTTTGTGATGGAGATACATCACGTAAGATGATACATAATCATCCAATATGTTATAGTCTTAAAATAGACTATGAACTAACTTAATGAATTATATCTCTCTTTGCATGAACCTACTTCATACAAATAATTCATTCGTTATATTATACTCACTATAAATGTTAAAAAAAAATTAATAAACTATTTATTAGACTCATAAAATGTCATTAACATTGTTTTAGGGCATAACCCCAACATGTTCATCTCTTGCTCTTGTGTTCTTTTGGATTCTAACTCTTGTCATTGCACTTACATATAAAATGAGTGATCTAGAGAGATAATTCGACCTCTCAAGTTTTATGCCATAGTGGAGCATGATTGGAGGTTTATTTGAGGAGTTACTTGAAGACAACGGTCGTTGTTAAATCTCGCCAAAGTAGAGTTAGGTGCTGTGAGTATCGATACTCAGAATGGGGGGTATCAAAACTTGTTGAAAAATTATCATCGTGAGGATTAGGTGGTGTTAGTATCGATACCCACAGTTTGGGTATTGATACCTGCTGATGGAAATCACCATTGGGAAGTCAGATGGCCTTAGTATCAACACCCAAGATGTGGGTATCGATAGCTACTAGATTGGGCGTAAAAGATGGCGGCAGTATCGATACCCATTTATTAAGTATCGATACCTCGAGGCCGTTTATGTTGCGAAAGTTTCTAATTTGAGTCCTAATTGAAGTGTAACACTTTGTAATTCATGGGGATCCTTATGAATCTATAAATAGGGGTTCCCAAAGAGGTTTTTATGTATTAGAGAGTTGTGAAAAAATCCTACATTTAAAGAGAGCTCTTGTGGTGCTTAACGATTGTACTTTGATAAATTTGAATAAAAGAAGTTGATCGTTACTGCCCCGTGGATGTAGACATCTAGCGGAACCATACAAGTCTCTTGTGTTCTTTTTTGTTTATTTTAACATTATTTATTGCATTGTTAGATTTAATATTATTCCTGGGAGGGTGTAAAGTTGGAATTGAATTTGGTCTTTTCTCTTCAGCATTGACCCACCTTACAGGTGCGCGTGCACTATATCCTATATTAGCCAGCTATTCTATGGTGATGTATTGGAATATCCCCAATCCACGACCACCAAAAAAAAATAGTATTATGAGCACCCTCAAGAAAAACTATATAATTAATTTTAAATTTTCTAGTCCCTCAAAACTTTGCTCAAAATTTATCGCAATTTCTTTTTCGTTAATTTTTAGTGGTTTTTAAAGAAAATTAAAAATTTAAGAGCAATATAATTCTTAATCCAAATGGTGAGAATCATTGTAAGGCCTTGAAAAAATTCTAAGTGGATTTAGGACCTTGAGAAGCCCACTGACCAAACCCAATACATAAAGATGATCACACCCAAAACGGGGGTGGATAAATCACCATGCATGCAAGCATGCATGGTGTGCACGTGAAGGATGTGCGTGGCTTGTTAGCGCCATGCACGTGTGGAATTGGTGTACCACCCATATTTTATGGGGGATGATTGAATTTTTGGTTGATGCATTGTGTACCATTGGGTGATAAATATCTAATGATGCTAGAGAGGTTTGAGGAGATGGAACACCTATTTTCTATGCACTAGGACAATTATGAATAAATGGTATTATTATGTAAACAAAATACACAAAGAGGACCCCGTCTTGGTAAGGGGCATTGGATTTAGAGGGAGAAGGAGAGAGAATCTCTCTAAACTTGTTGGTAGTGATCTTGAGGGATTAAGTATTAAAAGATAATGAGAAACAAAATATTTTTACTTGGGAAATAAGTTATTCCCACACCATTGGATGATAAGATTCAATGGTGTAGATGACACCCTATGTTAGGATCGATCCACACTAAGGAGGTTGTAGTATCAACTTCCTAAAATATCTAAAATCTCATTTACTTTAGTGTTTAGAATAACAAATTAATTTAGAGAGTTTTTATTGTGAAATTTTTATACTAATTAAATATATCAATTTTTAGAAGCCCAAAACTCATAAAAAAGATAGTTTCTTAAGCCTAAATTGCCCCTAAGGTTGGAAAAGACCCCAATGAACAAAATCTTAGGGTTTTGGGGCATTTTGGTAAGTATACAAGGAGATATTTACTCTCCAAAGAAGAAAAACGAAAATTGGTTAAGGATTAGAGAATCTAGATTTTCTAGGAGATTTGCACAAGATAGAAAATCTAGGAGAAACAAGAAAGATTGACTAGCATAGACAATCCCTTTATTATCTCTCACTTTTGTATTTCTTATTTCAAGAGAGAAATAAGAAAAAAAAGAAGAAGAAGACGAAAGAAAAATCCCATCAAAACTTAGAATCCAATTTTGAGAGCTTTGGAAGTTGAATTAGAGATTCGCTATTTTAGACAAAGTTGCAGGAAACTAAATTTCCTATGACAAGAATATATTAAAAAGACAAATCAGATCAACGATCAAAGCATTATAATCGAAATACAGTAGCTATTCCAGGATTAGTTTGTGGCTCCACTTTCATCATCAGAACGCGTTTTATTTTAGTACCTCTATATTTGTGGCAGCCAGTGAAATTTTGTAATAAAATTTTGGATTTTTTTTATAAGTATAAGTTAGGGTTTTCAATTTTATAAGTCTATGGTTGCGTACTGAAATCTACAGACATAAATACTTAGTCTAATAAATCTTAAATTCTATGTGAATTTGTGTGGAACTAGACTTTAACCAAAACATGAAAGATGTGGGGCTCTGAGTCTGGTTTCACAAAGATCTAACGGAATATTTTTTCGATGAAGGAAAAGGAAAATATGAATTTTAATTAACTACCATGCAAAAATTGACAGTTTGTGCATGCTCTAGTTTTTTCTGTTGCATGTATGTTTTCTTTCCTGTAAAAAGTCTTCAAAAATACTAAGTGATATTCATTTGAATATGAACGTTTTATTATAAGATTTGTACATTTTAAGTAAGTAATGAAGGGTGTGGAGACCTGCGAATTCAAAATACTACTATTGTGCAATCGATAGACCTTGTAACTAACTTAGGGTTCATTGACCCTGAGTTTCCTTAGGATGACCACACAGGCCATGCTAACTGGTTGACTGAGTCAACTAAGTGGATTATATTGAGCATGAGTTGACTATGAGTTGACAATAATTGGACCACTCAACTTGGACTAATGACCAAAGAAGTTGGGCTCATTAGTTCGAGCCCAAGCATGTTAGTCCAAAATGTATTTCAAAACCCACCCAATTAATGTCTCTGGCTTTGGTTATTTACACCCATGTGGGGGGTATAAATACACCCAAAATCTGAAATGTTATAGTTAGTATCAGAGTTTAGGCTCTAGATCTTTTAGGAGCTTGTGGAGTATACTTATTTTGTTTGTGTAAAGTTTTCAAAAACAGTACCTACTTCTATAAAAGAAGACTTGTTTGATTTATTAGTAGAGAATTTTCTTTAAAAGAAGATATATATATATATGTTTATGAAGTTGTGTTTATCAAACCTCGTGTTATGAAAGAGAGAAAGGGGAAAACTTTTGAGTCTAAGTAGCATGCCTTATTCAAGTAAGTGCTGTGAGGTTTTACAACCTTAACCAAGTCATTTGTGAGTGTCGATATGAATCGACCCAGTAGATTAATAGAATCGATTCCTATTAAAGGAATGGCACGTGGACCGTCACAACGTAATTTGTCTAGTGTGTATGAGGCTACATCTGGGGCCACACGGATGAAGGCAAACCGAGATGAATCCAATCATCAGGCGCAACAGGACGAAGGGCTACAAACCAGGACTTAACAACATGAGCCTAACCTAGATAGGGTGGATGTATGTCTAGGGAAGGATTACTAACAACCTTCAAGGAGGTCGGGGACAACGGAATCAACCACCATCTAACCCGGTGGGTGAGGATGAGAACATATAAGTTAGTGCACTGAAAGAATTTATGAGGCTTTGATTGAAGGAATTTCAGGGGAAAGAGGAACCAATGGGAGCAGATTAGTGGTTGATGGGGATACAGAAGAAATTCCTAGCCATTAGAGAAGTTGAAGAGCATCAGGTGAGAATTGCCACTTACCTGTTTGTTGGGGAAGCAAATCGATGGTTGAGAACAATTAGCCACACCTGATATGGAGAATATGATATGGATGGACCGTGGAGTGCTATTCATGGAAAAGTGTTTTCCTAAGCCTGCATGAGCGCAGAAAAGTGTGGAGTTCATCGAATTAACACAAGGCGGGATGACTGTAAGTCGGTATAAGAAGAAGTTTACTGAATTTTCATAATATGCACCACACGAGATAGTCACTGAACTGCTGAAAGCACAAAAGTTTCAGGGACGGACAATGGGTCAATAAAGTACCAATGCTCAGCCGAATCAGTATAGGCTACCTCAGCAGGGCCATCCTCTGATGCATGGACACGTCAAACATATGGCACCACCGGAAGTGAAAGATGAGAAAGCACAAAAGTTTCAGGGACGGACAATGGGTCAATAAAGTACCAATGCTCAGCCGAATCAGTATAGGCTACCTCAGCAGGGCCATCCTCTGATGCATGGACACGTCAAACATATGGCACCACCGGAAGTGAAAGATGAGAAAGATGTTATTGAAGGTAGATTCCTGGTCTAGAGTTCTTGGGCTAAGATATTATTGATTCGGGTACTACGCACTCAATATGTTTATGCATTTTGCTATCTCACTTGGGTTTGAACGCATATCTCTAGGTTATATCCTACATATTGCATTTTATATAGGGAGAACTATTGCTTTTCAAAATGTGTGTAGGAACTACCCTATATATCTTCCTGATTAAGAACTAACAATATATCTCATTCTAATGAACATGGTGTAATATGGTGTCATACTCGGAATGGACTGGTTGTCCCTCTATTATGCCACTTTAGATTATTTTGAGAGGAAGGTTACCCTATTTTCATCGGATGGACAGAGGATGTCGATCTAGGGAGATAGGAAAAAGGGTATTGATTCATTACTACCGGGTGTAATAAGACGTAAGTTCACTTATGAACATTGTGCTTTGTTAGCATTCCTGGAGGAGAGTAAAGCTATAAACCATCATGAAGGAGATATTCCCATTGTACATGAGTACATAGATGTGGTCCCTGAGGAATTGTCTGGCTTAACTCCCCAGAGAAAAATAAAATTCGTAATTAATGTGCAACTATGGACGAAGAAAATTTTTATTCCACCATATGGTACCCCTAGATATATTGGGCCATTCTAGATTCTTGAGCGGATTGGTGAGTTGGCGTATCACCTAGACTTACCCTTTGAGCTTGTGAAGATACATAATGTGTTTCCCATTCAATACTATGAAAGTATAACCCAGTTCCTAGCCATGTGATTAAATGGTAGGATGCTCAGATCAATGAAGACGTGAGCTATGAGGTGAAACCTACCCGAATCTTAGAATCTAGGGA
This sequence comes from Macleaya cordata, assembly GCA_002174775.1. NCBI lineage: Eukaryota > Viridiplantae > Streptophyta > Magnoliopsida > Ranunculales > Papaveraceae > Macleaya > Macleaya cordata. Next base: position 18,365 of record MVGT01003481.1, read on the forward strand.
GCAAGAACTTCAAAACAAAACCAATAGTTTTGAAAGGATTTAGTGGCAACACCATAGGCTAGAGGAGGCATAATTACCCTTCTCTAAGGGTATTAAAGTAAATAGATAATATTTTGTAATCATTATGTTTTTAAAATAAAAATTGTTATAACTTTTTTTTATTACAAATAGGATTTTGATAAATATGACCTCTAAAATGAGATCACTCAACAATACTAAAATCCAAAGAAAAAAAACTTAAATTTTTTGCCCAGAAAACAGTGCAACTAATATGGTTGTGCTGTTTTTGTTATTGACTGAAACAACGCAACTAGCATAGTTGCACTGTTTCTGGGTTTGACAATAGTAGGGCGGTGGCGGCGGAGGCATGGTGGTGGTGGCGGCCTAGTGGTGGTGGTTGACTAAAATAGTGCAACCAACTTGGTTGCACTGCTTTTAGGTTTGGCAATAATAGGATGGTGGTGGTGGCGTGGTGGTGGTAACTATGGTTAACTAAAATAATGCAACCAACCTGGTTGTACTGCTTTTTGGTTTGATTGAAATGTTAATTAGTTACACGGTTTATGGGTTTAGCAATATTAGGTTTGTGGTGGTGGCGTAGGGGTGGTGGTTGTGGTGGAGGAGTGGTGGTCGTGGCGACGTGGTGATGGTAGTGGTGGTGGTTAATTGAAATAGTGCAACCAAGTTGGTTGCACTTTTTTGAGTTTGATAAAATTAATGCAACCAACCTAGTTGCACTGTTTATGAGTTTGGCAATACTAAGGTGGTGGTAGTGGTGGTGGTGGTGGTGGTGAGGTGGTGGCGGTGTTGTGGTGGTGGATGTGGTAATGAAGGTGGCATGGTGGCAGTAGTGGTAGTGGTGGTGGTGGTGGTGGTGAGGTGGTGGCGGTGTTGTGGTGGTGGATGTGGTAATGAAGGTGGCATGGTGGCAGTAGTGGTAGTGGTGGTGGTGGTTGACTAAAATAACGCAACCATGTTAGTTGCACTATTTATGTTATTACTAAAACAACATAACCACCATAGGTGCACTATTTCTGAGTTTGGCAATAGTAGGGTGGTAGTGACGACGGTAAGTTGGTGATGGTGGTGGTAGTGGAGTGGTGGCAGCGTGGCAGTGGTGGTAGTTGATTGAAACAGTGCAACCGGTTGCACTGCTTTTAGGTTTGACTGAAATAGCGCAACCAATATGGTTGCGCTGTTTTTGTTATTGACTCAAACAATATAACCACCGGCGGACCCACGTAGAGGCAAGGAGGGGCAACTGCCCCTCTTTTGATTTTTGAAAAGAAGACTATATATATAGGGAGAGAGAGGGAGAGATTATGGATTGTATACCCTCAGATATAATTGCATCATGAGATTTTGGATATTATATATTTATATATCTTCAGATATAATTGCGTCTACTGTTCTTCAAAAAGTAAGTATACATTGTGGATTGTAGGGCCTACCTAGTGATTATCCAAGAGTTAATTTCAGGTGATGATATTATCCTGAACATGTAGATCATCCTCACCTAAAATTTGTCCATTCTAGAAATTTTGACCCCATCATCCACTTGATAGGATTCGACGGTGATTTGAACCTTCATTTTACCGTTTAATTGGATGAATGGATCGATGGTGTCACAAGTTTAAAATAGGCTACTTTTCTATGAAAATAATCTATAAAGTTTTGAGAATATCCTCACCCAAAATCAGCCCATGAATCATCTCTATGCGGGCCCTATAAGCTATTGCAAATGAATAGGAGTTTATGCGAATCCTATCTCATATATCATATTAAAGGAGGTACATCACCAATATTAGAATGCCCTAGGATCCACATTAAGATGATATAATGTATGAGTTTTGGTGAGGATGACCTACTCACCATGTTGATCATCCTCACTTAAAATCAAATCATTCTATAACTTCTAACCTTATCAATCGTTGATTAATTTATGTGTATATCATCCTCACTAAAATTGCATCATTCTATAACCTAGCTTCATAAAAAATTAGATGATTTATGGGGTTGTCCATTTTTATCAACAATTTTAAACTAACTTCTGATGGGGTTAAAAGTTATAAAACAAGATTATTTTACTTAAGGATGATCTTCCTCACATCCTTGGATCACTTTTCGATTTTTGTGATTAACTACTTTTGCCCCTTAATATGGTTGCACTATTTCTGGGTTTGGCAATAGTAGGGTGGTGGTGGTGGCAGCATAGTGGTAGTTTACTAAAACAGTACAACCAACATGGTTGCACAGTTTCTGAGTTTACTGAAATAACGCAACCATCCTGGTTGCATTATTTTTGAGTTTGGCAATAGTAATGCGGTGGTAGTGACAGCGTGGTGTTGTTGTTGGTGGTGGTAGTGGTGGTGAGGTTGTTGCGGTGGTGGTGACGTGGTAGTAATGTTGGTTGACTGAAACAGTGGAACCAACCTGGTTGCACTATTTATGGGTTATTGGGTAGACCAATCTCTTCTTTACCATCACCGATTCTATAAAAGTCTAAAAACTGCTTTCAATCAAGACACGCATGTACATATATCCGTACCTGCAACCACACCCACATAACAATTTTAACATAACTTTAATTAATTAAGTTAGTTAAAAGAAATTAGTTCCTTAATCTCAAATTAATTTTTTACTTACTCAGACTGGAGGTGATGATTAATCCGGTGCTACCGAAATCACAATTGAAGTCCTGATGACCGAAGGTTTGAAAGTAAGAGTTCATGGCGAATGTTGCGTGGGACCTGATGGTGTTTGTGTAGAGTTTTCAGCAACCCCCTTGGAATACACTTACTAAATTATGAACTTGCCTGGTTGGGCTGGGTTTCCTATTTTGTGGATGACTCTTGTAAATCTATAAATAGGGAGGTCCTAAGTCATCCTAGAGTGTGTTAGTGAGGCCAATGTGAAGGTGTTGGAGTTCTTAAGGTTTAAGAAGAAGTAAACCTAGGGTTTTGGTCTTCTTGTGTAGTAAGGAATCCAAAAGTGTGAGATACTTATTGAGAGAGAGAAAAGATTTGTGAGGATCTAGGGTTTGAACGTTTCTTCATGGGGTAGGGGACCCTTCCCTAACCCAAGTTTCTAGTGTTCTCAATGTGTTCTCTCCTCTGTTACTATGTACAGCAATGGAGATGAATTTTCAAGGCTGAAGATGATGTGAATGTGTTGCTGGGAGTAGTTTAGAAAGTCGATCTCTAGTGGATTCTCATTGGTGTTCTCCGAAAAGTCTTGTAACATCCTTGATGTGTGTTTATCTAGTTGGTTGAGTAAGAAACATTGTAATATGTTCTTGATAATAGTGGAAGTTTCTCCGGTGCGCGGCCGTAGATGTAGCCCTTGAGGGAGAACCACGTATATCTTGTGTTGTAATTGATGCTTATTTTTTATCATCGTCATTATATTTTCTTATTGGTTTATTGTTATAAAGTCTCAAGATCCTTAAGCTTGTTCCACTGTGCATCAGGGATGTGTCCTTGGTATGACAATATTCCTAACAAACTGGTATCAGAGCTGTGGCTTGACCTGGAAATCGTGCAGTTTGTTATTCCTAACAAATTGGTATCAGAGCGGCATATTCCACTTGGAAAGCTGTGTGGTTTGTTGCAACATAACAAACAGGTTCTGTAGCAGGTTTGACTTGGATAATCTTGAAGTTGGTTGTTTGGGTTTGATTCATAATATGTTGAATAGTTAAGAGCGAGAGCTTCGTTCAGGTAGAGGATATTTGAAGATAATGTTTGATCTGTTCAATACAAGAAAGTAATTTGTGGTGTGATTCACAAATCAACTTGCAGATGGGTGTAGAAAGAAATCCTTCATTGGGTTCCTATGAAGTTAAAGCGGGATGGAGTGTTCTATGCAGTTTTTGGAAGTGTGGATAGCCGTACACTATAAAGAAAGGGTTACAAGGATGAGATGATGATTCTCATGTGTTGGGGGTGGTCCAGCAAAGCTCCAAAGGTATGCACGACATGTTTTGAGATTTGTTTAAATCTCTTTATTATTCTTGATGGCTTACGCCGGTTGTTTCAAGGATGTGTACGATCTCATTTGCATAGACTATGTTATTATAGGCGGTGTCACACGGTACATATTAATAAGCAAGTATGTTGGGTGTGATGGTGGTAAGTTTGTCGGATTGGCGATGGCTTGTTGAATTGCTTATAGGGAAGCCTGTGAATCACATTTGTGGGTTTGATAGTGATGTTCAAACACACGGTAATCTTGACATGTGCTGGAGGTTTTAGCTTGCCTTAATTTGGTGGAGCTGGTGATATTTCTTTTGGATAGTTCTCTTGGTGATCAGTATGGGAATCTTGCGCGAGGATTCGGTTGATGGTGTATTTGAAGACTACAAGTTGCAGTTGTGAGATGATGTAGTTTCACATGTGTTCTTCAAGGTTAAAGATGGTGGCGGACTTAGATGGTGCTTCAAAATCATCGTATTTTGATCGAGTAGATGGTTCTAAGAGGTGTAAAGGTGATTTGCGAAAAAGGTAGGGATTTGTAGAGTTTTTGGCAAATCCCCTTGGAATACACTTACTAACTTATGAACTTGCTATTATTTGAGTTCTGGTTGGACTAGGTTTCCTATTTTGTGGATGACTCTTATAAATCTATAAATAGGGAGGTCCTAGGTTATCCTAGAGTGTGTAAGTGAGGCCAATGTGAAGGTGTGGGAGTTCCTAAGATTCAAGAAGAGGTAAACCTAGGGTTTTGGTCTTCTTATGTAGTGAAGAATCCAAAAGTGTGAGATACTTATTGAGAGAAAGAAAGGGTTTGTGAAGATCTAGGGTTTGAGGGTTTCTTAATGAGGCTGGGGCCCCTGCCCTAACCCAAGTTTCTAGTGTTCCCCATTTGTTCTCTCCACTGTTATTATGTACAACCATAGAGATGGATTTTCAAGGTTAAAGATGATGTGAGTGTGCTGTTGGGAGTAGTTTAGATAGTCGATCTCTAATGAATTCTCGTTGGTGTTCTCCGATAAGTCTTTTAACATCATTGATGTGTGTTTATCAGGTTAGTTGAGTAAGAAACAGTGTAATATGTTCTTGATAATAGTGGAAGTTTCTCCGTGCGCCGATTTGGCCATGGATGTAGCCCGTGAGGGTGAACCACGTATATCTTATGTTGTGTTTAATGCTTATTTTTTATCATCGTCATTATATTTTCTTGTCGGTTTATTGTTGTTAAGTCTCAAGATCCTTAAGCCTGTTCTACTGTGTATCGGGGATGTGTCGTTGGCATGACAAAATTCCTAACAAACTGGTATCAAAGCTGTAATTTGACCTAGAAAATCATGCAGTTTGTTATTCCTAACAAACTAGTATCAGAGCTGTGATTTGACCTAAAAAATCGTGCAGTTTGTTATTCCTAACAAACTGGTATCAGAGCGGCATGATCGACTTAGAGTGCTGTGTGGTTTTTTGTATCAAAACAAATAGGTTCAGTAGCAGGTTCGACTTGGATAACTGTGAAGTTGGTTGTTTGGGTTTGATTCATAATATGTTGAATGGTTAAGAGCGAGAGTTTCGTTCAGGTAGAGTATATGTAAAGATAATATTTGATCTGTTCAAGAAAAGGAAGTAATTTGTGGTGTGATTCACAAATCAACTTGAAGATGGGTGTAGAAAGAAATCCTTCATTGGGTTCCTATAAAGTTAGAGCGGGATGGAGTGTGTAGCACCCGCACTTTTGGTCGAAACCACGCTTATGAGGTGCAAACTCTCTTGTGCTTTTTGACTGAGGGAGATACATTTTATATCTCTCTCTGAGAGTATTGATTTTGATTGATTTGGAGTCGCCACCTGATTTTTTGGGAATCAGGACCCTATAGTTGGAAAACTACACCTAGATTTTTCTTTGAGAAATACTAATGGCGGTCTTCCTTAGTTTGGTCTGCGATTGAGATTCCAGGTAAGAGAATTCTATTACGGGTCAGGAAGGTGTGAGGCACCTGACAACCGCCCGATCAAAGATCGGTCT
>MVGT01003481.1:33458-78657 GCA_002174775.1 Macleaya cordata
GCCAAAAGAAGGTCACACCACTCCTAACTTAATAAGAGTGTTGAGACTAAAAATTGGAAGAGCTTCTTCTTGTGTTTACAATCCCTTAAAATTTTGAAAGAGATCTCTAAAAAATCTCTAACCTAAAAGGACACAACACTCTTAAGTTTTATAAGAGTGTTGTTACTAAAATGAGTAGAATTTTGGGAGAGGAATTACAATTCTATTCTAAAAGAAAAGAAAAGAAATCTTCTAAGTCTTAGTCTCTTCTTTGTTCTTCAAGTCTTCAATGGCTTCATCTCCTTTGTTGATGAGTTGCTTTCTCTTCAAAAATTCTTCTATCAAGATTGGCTTCTCCTCTCAAGAATTTTCTCAAGTATTATCATCCTTCCTCTCTCTTTTCTCTCTTCTTTTTTCTCTTCTTTTCCTCTCCCTTTTCTCTCTTCTTCTCCTTCCTTTTTTACCTCTTTTTTCTCTCTCCCTTGTGAGTGGGGTGGAAGGCTCTATTTATAACCTTTCACCAAGAATGATAAGGAGGTGGTTTATAGTGTGAAAAGGATTGATTTGAAAGAAATTAGGTGGAATAGTAAGGAGGTGGGGTTTTTTTTATTGAGGAGGATATCTCTCCTCTTTTATTGTGGGTAAGTCTCATTATTTGAGAAAGTAAAAGGTGAGAATAAGAAGTGAAAGGTAGTTAGAATAGTGAAGAGGTGGAGAAAAGGAATAAGAAAAGAAAATATGGGTTAAATAGCTCAAATGGGCCATTTGGGCCTGTTTTGAGCTATTTCTTTGGGCTTTGTTTTTTTGATGACTTTGGGCCATTTTTGGGCTTATATTTGGGTGAGGTTTTAAGCTAGTTTTGAGCAAGGTTTTGAGCTTTGGTTTTGGGCTATTTTTGGCTTGATTTTGGACTCCATTTAGGGTCATTTTTGTGGGTGATTAATGAGAATCTCAAAGTATTCCATAAATGAAGGTGGGCAAAATTAGGGTGTCTACAGAGTGTTCTATGTAGTTCTTGGAAGTGTGGGTAGCCGTACACTATAAAGAAAGGGTTATAAGGATGAGATGATGATTCTCATTTGTTAGGGGCGGTCCAGCAAAGCTCCGATGGTATGCACGAGATGTTTTGAGATTTGTTTAAATCTATTTATTATTTTTGATGGCTTGCATGGGTTGTTTCAAGGATGTGCCCGATCTCGTTTGCATAGACAATGTTATTATGGGCGGTGTCACACGGTACATATGAATAAGCAAGTATATTGGGTGTGATGGTGGTAAGGTTTTCGGATTGGCGATGGCTAGTTGAATTGCTTATAGGGAAGCCTGTTAATCGCATTTTTGGGTTTGATGGTGATGTTCGAAAACAAAACACGGTAATCTTTACATGTGCTGGAGGTTTTAGCTTGCCTTAATTTGGTGGAGCTGGTTATGTTTCTTTTGGATGGTTCTCTTGGTGATAAATATGGGAATCTTGCACGAGGATTCAGTTGATGGTGTATTTGAAGACTTCAAGTTGGAGTAGTGAGATGATGTAGTTTTACATGCGTTCTTCAAGGTTGAAGAAGGTGGCAGACTTGGATGGTGCTTCAAAATCATCATATTTTGATCGAGGAGATGGTTCTAAGAGGTGTGAAGGTGGTTTGCCAAAAAGGTGGAGATTTGTAGAGGTTTTGGCAACCCCCCTTGGACTACACTTACTAACTTATGAACTCACTATAATTTGAGTCCTGGTTGGACTGGGTTTCCTATTTTGGTGATGAATCTTGTAAATCTATAAATAGGGAGGTCCTAGGTCATCCTAGAGTATGTTAGTGAGGCCAATGTGAAGGTGTTGGAGTTCCTAAGGTTCAAGAAGAGGTAAGCCTAGGGTTTTATTCTTTTTGTGTAGTGAGGAATCTAAAAATGTGAGATACTTGTTGAGAGAGAGAATGGGTTTGAGGGTTCTTCATGGGGTTGGGGCCCCTACCCCAACCCAAGTTTCTAGTGTTCTGCATGTGTTATCTCCTCTGTTACTATATATAACCATGGAGATGGACTTTCAAGGTTGGAGATGATGTGAGTGTGTTGTTGGGAGTAGTTTAGAGGGTCGATCTCTAATGGATTCTCATTGGTGTTCTCCCGTAAGTCTTGTAACATCCTTGATGTGTGTTTATCTTGTTGGTTGAGAAAGAAACATTGTAATATATTCTTGATAATAGTGGAAGTTTCTCTGGTGCGCCGATTTGGCCGTGGATGTAGCCCGTGAGGGTGAACCACGTATATCTTGTGTTGTAGTTTATGCTTATTTTTTATCATCGTCGTTAGATTTTCTTGTTGGTTCATTATTATAGGTCTCAAGATCCTTAAGCCTGTTCCGTTGTGCGTAGGGGATGTGTCGTTGGTATGACAAAATTCCTAATAGTTTGGAGTGAAGCAGTTTCCATTTTCTTGTATAGGTGTGCAATTCACTGATCCCAAACTACACACGTAGTCTATGTTCTTCTGTAGTTCTTCATCACTGATGTCTGGTTTTGGTACGCACCACATCTTCCCTGAATCCCACAGTACTGGTGTCACAATTGGTATTGGTGTGATTGGTGTTGGTGTTATAGCAGCCGTGTTGGTGTCGTTGGAAAGTGAGATTAATATCTCAACCAAAAAAACTGAAGTGACAAGGAGTGGCGGTGAGGTGGTGGTGGTGAGGTGGTAGTGGTGGCGTAGTTATGGTGGTGGTGAGGTTGTGGTTGTGGTTTGAATGTGAAAAAAAAAAGTGAGTAGTGTCTTAAAAAGCATATACAATTTAGCAAAAGGGAAAAATTTGAAAATAGAAAAAAATTTATTTTTGTCAAACAGTTTTGATAAAGTGAAAAAATAATTTTAGTTTTTACAATAAAATTTGGTCTGGTGTTTGGAGTTTTATCCAAGACAAAATTGGGATTGAGTTTTTCAACAAGAAAAAGGTTAAAATTGGCCTTCCGCCCAATTTTCACTTAATTTTTTTTTTTGAAAAGAAGGAAAATTCATTAAGCAGAAGACAAATCAACATCAGTTTGAGGCATATCAGCCTCAGCTGCTTCAATAACAAATAAAGGAAAATCAGAGACCCAAAGTCTCGAAACACCACAAGAAAGAGAAGAACGAGCTAAGGAATGCTCAACACTATTAGCATCAGCACGAACATGTTGAACAATTGCTTCATTATTGTTCACCTTCAAATATTTGCAGTCAAGAGCAAGAGGGCGAATCTGCCATGGTATAGCAGAATCCTTTCCATTAATAAAGTCAACCACCAGCGAGGTATCTCCTTCAATCTGAAACCCAGATAAATGCAACAATACAACAACTTCAAACCCTACGAAAAATGCTCTAATATCTGCCTCAATCGATAAACCAGAGGAAAGCGGTTGGGCTGAAAACCAAGTTTGGTAAGCAATAATCGCTCCAATTGAGTTACGAATCACTGCAGCAGCGGCAAAAACCGAGTGAGAAGTTGCGCCATCCACATTAATTTTATATCTACCATTGTCGGCTAATGAAAGATCCTTGATATGGAATCTCATTCCTTGTACCGATCTCAGTAACATCCACCATAGAGCTATAGACATTGAATAATTTATTTGTTGAACTGATAACATTCCGCGCATTGAAAGGAATGTCTCAGTTACGTGACCATCAATTGGTGGTAAAGTTAAGCAAGTGTTCGTTTGGGAAAGCTAAAATTGACTACTTGGGCCACCTTATATCTTCTCATGGTGTAGCTGCTGGTCCTTCAAAAATTAGCTGCATGGTTTCAAGGCCTCAACCTAAAACCGTGAAGGCCTTGAGAGGGTTTTTGGGACTCACTGGCTATTACAGAAAGTTTGTGATGAATTACGGTAAAATTGCTCATCCTCTTACTCAATTATTAAAAAAAGGACGGGTTTAAGTGGACCCCGGAAGCTGATTCGGCCTTTGCTGCCCTTAAACATGCCATGACAATTATTCCAGTGTTAGCCCTCCCTGATTTTTCTAGGCCATTCACCATCAAATGTGATGCTAGTGGGAACGGGTTGGGGGCGGTTTTAATGCAAGAACGACGACCTATTGCTTACACTAGTAGGATTTTGGCTCCACGACACTTGGGGCTATCTACATATGAAAAGGAATTGCTAGCCATTATTCATGCAGTTACAAAGTGGCGACCCTATCTCTTAGGTAGGCGTTTTCTCATCCATACAGACCAGCAGAGCAAACATTTTTTGGAGGCACGAGCAACTACCCCCTCCCAACAAAAATGGTTAACCAAGTTACTTGGTTATGACTATGAAATTATCTACAAAAAAGGGGTAGAAAACAAGGCTGCGGATGCCTTATCTCGCATGCATAGAGTTGGTGAAACTTTCACCATCACCTTTGCGAGTTGTACGTGGATGAACGAGTTGAAAAAGGAGTTGAGGTCTGATCCCTGGATACTAGATCAGATTTCCAAGGTTGAGCTCTCTCATTTTCGTGCCAAAAATTATTCTATAGAGGACTGCTTACTGAAGTACCATCATCAGATCGTGATCAGCCCCACTTCACGATGGAAGGATGTCTTATTATATGAGTTCCATGCCTCGCATGTTGCAGGCCATTCTGGGTACTTAAAAACTATGAAACGCCTCACTAAGCTTTTTTATTGGCTCGGGATTAGGAAGGAAGTCAAAGATTTTATTGCTCGATGTGATGTTTGTCAAAAAAATAAATATGACACATTAGCTCCAAGCGGTCTCCTACAACCTCTACCAATTCCGGATACTATTTGGTCAGAAGTTTCTATGGACTTCATTGATGGATTACCTACTTCTCAAGGTAAGACGGTTATCTTTGTTGTGGTTGATCGTCTCACTAAATATGCTCATTTTATTGCCCTTCGACATCCTTACACCGCTATTTCAGTAGCTCGGGTTTTTGTTGAGAATATCATTAAACTACATGGATAATTTCAGATCGAGATGTGTTCACAAGCCGCTTTTGGCAAGAGCTTTTCCGTTTACAGGGCACCCAACTTAAGATGAGCTCGTCCTACCACCCTCAAACTGACGGCCAAACAGAGGTATTGAATCGTTGTTTAGAAGCTTATTTGAGGTGTTTTGCGGGTCATAAACCTAAGAGTTGGTCCACTTGGCTTCATTGGGCAGAGTATTGGTACAATACAACATATCACACGTCCACCAAAATGACTCCATTTGAGGCTCTATATGAAGCAACATGCTGATGCCAAGCGCACGGAGCGGACCTTTCAAGTTGGAGATTTTGTTTACCTTAAGTTGCAACCCTATCGGCAGCATTCCACCGAACGCCGTTCTTCTCACAAGCTCTCTCCTCGTTATTATGGTCCCTACAAGATCCTAACATGTGTTGGTAAAGTAGCGTACGAGTTGGAGTTACCAATTGGCTCTCACATTCACCTTGTTTTTCATGTTTCCAACTTAAAAAGAGCTTTGGCTACTACAGTACAGGTTACATCCACCTTACCAGATTCCATTAAGGACAATGATATGGTTTCTGTGGCTGCTATTGACCTTGAGGACAAGGTCTGTGTAAAGGGGGAGGAATGATAAGAACGGGTTTCAATGGTGGTTCCCACGTGGTTGACGAGGATGCCACCTCCACATTCAACCTGGTAGTTGGAAAGATTCCACGTGGAATTTCTATTTCAGCAGCTTGACAATTTCTATATCAGTTAGTTTCTAGTTCCTAGAAGTAGAGAATTAATTAGTTAATAAGTTCTAATTAGTTTTCTTATTATTTGAGTTTCTATTTTTCTTACTTTCCTAATTATTATAGAATTCTCATTGCGAACACTATAAATACCCAAGCTTGGGACGATGATAGCAGAAGAGAATAATAAGAATTAGTTTATTTTACTTGTTCTTGTGTTTACTTTGTTACCTTGGGGTAAGAACCGAACTAGGTTCCTACCAGAGCACCTAGCCTTTTGGGTCCAAACGGCCAGGGCACCTAGCCGTTTGGGTGCAACGGCTACGGCACCTAGCCTTTACTGAATTTTTAGAAAAAAAGGGTGGTGGTTGTTACTACCCACCACCTTTTGCTTTTAAAGTATACAAGTGGGTGATGTTAACCCACAAAAAAGGAATTTTTAAAAGCTGATTTTTCTCCTGATATGTATGTTAAAGACAAAAGCAAATTTGTGTACCTAGATTTCATACACCCATTTTGTTTCAAAATGAAACCCATCTAAGATAATAAGACAAAAAGGGTTAAGTTTTGTTGTATACCACATTCGTGCACAACACTCACACTTTCGCACTTTCTCGGTTAATTCTAGGCCAATTCAAGTCAAAATTTTGACCACATTTTATGCGGGTTCCACGTTTAACATGTATCTCGAGGCAAACAAAAAAAGGCCACCTTCATCCTGGGTGCCAAAATTTGGTGTCTACAGGTAATGAATCCCTCAAAGATTTTGCACCTTTGGTCTTTAGAATCTCAAATCTAAAGAATGGATCTGTTCAAGAATTCATAAATCCATATTCTGCCTCCGATGCTTGGAAACTCCATCTTAAGAAAGTACCAAACACAGCAGAGCTTCAACAACTTATTCCCTTACTGATGAGATTAGGTGACCCACCAGCACTTAATAATGAAAAGGAGGATAGTAGATCCTGGAACCTTCTGTAGAATTTTCAATTTTCTGTGAGATCTCTTTATGAATACATCTCATAGAAGCCGGCAGAAAAGATATTCCCAAAGAAGTTTGTTTGGAATCCTTTGCTCCCATCAAGGTACAATTTTCTAATTTGGTCATTAGTTTTGAACAAAGCTTTGACCCTTGATAATCTTCTTTTTTTTTTTATGGGAAACATGAAAGATTAAATTAGATAATAGCTGAAAGATCAGCAACTATAATGTTTGAGATACAAGGTGGTAGAGCTAGACTAGACCACCAAGCAGAAATTTGCTATGAGGAAGCAAATTTAGCTAATACATGAGCTGCTGAATTACAAGCTCTATTGACATAAACAAAAGAGACTGAACAAAATGAAGGCAGCAATGAGCGAATATGAAGGATGATGGAGCGGATCCGCCAAGGGATAGGTGTTGAAGTATCATTAATACACCGAATTACATTCAATGCATCTCCTTCAATAATACAGGTTGTGAAATTCATTTTCAGAGCTAATTGTAAGCCAAGGAGGAAAGCCATAGCTTCGGCCTCTTCAGGTGAGCAAAGTGGATTACATTGGGTTCCACATCCTTCAAAAACACAATTAGCATTATGAGCAATAGCAGCACATGATGAATTGGAATGACCAATGGCTCTATCAACATGAATTTTTATTACATCTTCAGCAGGGGGTAGCCAATGCAACTGTTGAGGAGCAACAAGATTAGGAGCAGAATCAACTCTCATTGATTGAAAGATATCTGTGGAAACAACAGAGTAGTCATTAAACACTTTTAAAGCATTTTTTATAACAATAGAGATATAAAACTCTTTGTTATCAAATAATGCTCTATTCCTAGCCTTCCATAAGGACCAAAGAAGACAAATGCCTAATCTAAATGTTTCACCAGTAGAATTTGACTGCAGCCAAACAGTAAAAAGTTTAGAAATCGAAATGTTCGAATCCTCAACACGAAAACCTACAGGTGAAGCTAAAAGAATTGTCTGAATGATAGGACAATGTATAAAAAGATGGTCAATTGTTTCAGGTGCAGAACCACAAAGAGGGCAATGTTGTGAAATGTTAGTAATGAATCTACTAATTGCCGCTCTAATAGCTACAGCACCAATGAGAAGGCGCCAAGCAAAGATTTTAATCCTAGGAGAGCAATTAGTAACTTTCCAAAATGTATACCATGGAAAAGAAGATTCCGTACCTGAACTGGAAGCCTGAGCTGCAAGAAGTGTAGTGTAGAAGGATTTAGAACTAAACAAACCTGACTTAGTCTTCACCCAAATGAGACGATCATCATCATTAGAATATGAAATAATGATACGCAGAATTGCATTAACTTCAAAGGCAGGGAAAAAACTGTGAAGTAAAGGCTCATTCCAAGTATTAGTACCAGGCAACAACAAATCAGGCACCCAAATGCAAGGAGTGAGATCACGTGCAGTAGAAGATGGTCTAAAACCAGGAAGGTAAGGTATCCAACGGTCATCAAAATTTTTTACAGACTTCCCATTTCCAATAATCCAACAAAGATTAGGAAGAAAAGCATCCTTAACAGTATTCATTGCTTGTAAGAATTTGTAGCCCAGATAACCCAGAATGATGATCCATTGAGTTTGCAAACCATAGGCTTTATCTAAACCCAATCCCTTAAGCCCCTAGATTTAAGGGCTATCTTATTAAGTTGTTTAGGGAAACACCCAATCACTACCTATGATGGAATAGGTAGTATATAAGTATTAAAGGGTGATTAGGGTTCTTACTCTTACCCAATTCTAGTGCCTAAAACCCTCCATCAGTTTTGCACTCACCTCTCAAGTTCGTGGTGTGTTATGGGTAGAGACGTAAAACGATCACCCTACAAACTGTGATACTTCAAGATGATTTTGGATCTGCAATGTAAGGTATGTCTCCTCGATTAAATTAATGTGGCTAGCATGATTATCAAGATCCTTAGTTCATGTTTTATTTCCGCCTAATGTTGATGCATGAACATAATCTCTTATACAATTCAGGACGGGGGGCAGATTTGTCCTGTTTATAAATTGTGTCCTGCTTTATAAGCTGGCTCCCCCTCTCTCTCCCTGCCCTCTCTCTCTCTCGATTTCGCTCTACCTCCCCTCCCCCCTTCCTGTTTTTTTTCTTTGATCTGTGTCGGCTCCTTCTCCCCGCCGCCACCAGCAGATCTGCTGGCCAGTTCTCTCCCTCCTCCGCAAAGGTTTTGAGCCGTGCGGGAAACACGGCGATATACCTAGTAGTTAATATGTGGTATCAGAGCTTTATTCTAATATTCATGTTAATCCGTAGGGTTGAATAACTAAAGTGAAGTGGTTTAGATTTGCTATTCAACTGTTCCGTATAGTTTAATGTGTGTGTGTTTTTTTTTTTTTTTAGGTTTCGATACAATAGATCGACCACGTATTTTGACTGTCATCACCGTTGAGTTCCTGGATACCCTGTTTTGTCACAAAAAAAAAAAATTTACAGGACCTTTCAGTTTTACCGATTAATCATAGAAAAAGTTTTGGTTTTGGTTTTGATTTTAGTAATTTTTTTTGAGCGATGAAATAAGGAAGTGGGTTTACTGTATCTATTTTGGTTTGGATTCTATGTTAATTATTTATTTTGTCACTTGGAACAAAATTTAAAAAGTGGTTTTTTAAAGACCACCAATAACCTTTTGAATCTGATCAGTGGGCTGTTTGTTTTGTGATGTTTTATGATAAATTCTGACTTGTTTAAAGATTTATGATAAAGCGGGTTTCAAAATTTCTATTGGCGGTGGAGATGACCTTTTTTTTTTGGCTTTCATCGTTGAAGTTTTCCGTTTACCGCCAGTGTTTTGGGGTTGTTTCGGCCGTCATATGTACAGGCGGCATAGGATGGCGGCGGGTTTGGGTCATGTTTTAGGCTAGGGTTTTCTACTGGTTCTTCTTTCTTTGTTTTAGGAAGAAGAGATGAGGTGGCTTTAGGGGTTCAAATTAATTAAAGGACCTGTTTTATTCAAAAAAAAATATGTTGAATAGTTTGACCGTGTTGATAAGGTAGGGACTGAGTTGACTCGTTATTAAACCGGATTGAGTCGGCTTTCCAATTGAACTGGAACCAACTGGAACTAAAATTTTATACTTGGAACCATCATATAAGAATTGGTTATATAATTGGAACTGAACTAAAATATTGGACTAGGCTGGGACCGGACCAATTAATTAGATAAGAACCAAACCCATGTCTAATTAGAACCGAAATGGTATTAGTACCAATCTAAACTGAATCTGATTAGAACAGAATTCACTGGAACCAGATCTGAATTTTCTGAAATTGAAATAAAATTGGAACCCGTTTACTGTCTATCGGTTTTTATTCATTTCCGGATTCATTTGATGTCTAATTTTGAGCTGCAAAAGTTCGTTTTGAATGATTTTTCGAGCCGGATGTATAGGAATAATAATACGATTGATTTGACATGCTTTTGCTTAACCTATATTAATGTTTGTACACTTATGCATCAGGGTCTTATTAGTTGCTTATTGTTTCAACTTCATTTTGACTCTATTTATAATTTAATCTTGCATGTATATGTCATCTTATTGAACTATGTTTTGTTATAAGTTTAACCAGTATAGAGGTTACCAAAGTGACCTATAGTGAAAGATAAAACTTATATATTAGTTCGTATTACTATTACTTAGTTTAGTGAATTAGTGAAATAGTCAGTTACATTTCTTATTTAATTATCGACTAGAGATTGGTCTAAAGACGCACTGTTAGTTATGATAATTATGAAATGTTATAATGTAATTGACTTATATTCGTCCCCTACCTCAGGATATATTGTGAGTGAACAATTTGTATGTCATGGTTTTTGCCCAAAGGCGAAACCGTGACGATACTACTAGTTCATCATTAGGTATCTATTATCTTGAATTATGATTATAGGGTTATTCACATAGTGGAGAGACTTATTGTTTATGCGAGCACTTGGTATGTTACAATTTTAGTCCAAAGGCAAATTGTGATGATACTATTTGCTCAACATCAGAACATAAGTTATGAATGAACGCTTAGTATGTTGCGGTTTTAGCCCAAAGGAAAAATCGTGATGATACTATTAGTTCATCATTAAAGTACCAAGGGATCATTGTTAAAAGATTTAAGGAACATGATGATATTGTTTGATGTATCCCATAATGTTGGCCACATGGTTACTGTGAAGCCCCAATTTGAAACTCAAAATCTCTAAGAAATTGAGTCGCATCTCGAGGCGTTAGGCTTACTACAAGAGGTGATTAATGAGTACTAAATACCTAAACAAGGTTTTATGAACCTACATCAGAGTTAAGCTAATCTAGTTCGTCAGAACTTTAATCACCTCTAAAAATGGCTGGGCCCAACGAAATTTTCGCCAGAGTTCTCCCTGTATTTTTAGGGTCTAAAACCTATCATAAACCTGTATAAGAGATGATTTATCCATACATAGCATTTCTATATCAATTTCTTCCATTCATATCATCTCATCATATCCAATCAACCATATTCTCCAATATAGACTACCTAGTCATCCACTAGGCTGAATCCAAACCATAATTCTAAAACGATCTCTCGCTTGATAAAATAATACATATATAAAATTTGTTAAGTGATACTAAATATACATAAGTGTGCTTGTTTTACATTATATAGTTCAAAAGAATATATATACAAAGCAAGGAAAATAACTGCATCATAACTGAATAATAACAACACCTCAAGTATAATAAACCTGAGGTGGATACTCTCCCTATACCTGCCTCCTCAAATTACTTAACATCCAATCATCCACTGTCTCCTCGATTTCCTGAGCAAAAAGCCCAGTGAGAACTTATAATACTAACAGGTAGTCACTAATATGAATTTAAGACAATGCAGGTTTTAAAGAAAACCGAGAAATCATAATACAGTAATGTAAAAGCATTTGGTACCTTTACTACAACATAAACCGATAACCATTCACTTACCCATACAAGTATAGATAAACTAACAACATCTCACCATCATAATATTGCGTAGTGTAATCATCTTAGAGTGAAGAGGCTACGACTAGATGTTTCAGCTCCTAGTCAGTGAGCAAAATCGTGTTCCAACTTAACCGATGTGGAACCCCATCGTTAATTCCTGATTTCCGACCGAGCGACTGATTTATCGGTTTTTGTGAGAAGCACGCTGGCTCATGATTTGGGTTCAGGTGGACCCTTGACCATAATTTGCCGATGTAGCCGTTGTCGCGGTGGTCAGCCGTTTGACTTGTGCAGACATCTTAATGATCATTAAAATAATCCAGGAGTTGTCACGCTCCTCAAGTCTTCGCCTAATCTAGGCAGCATATAACCTCGACATTTCTAGAATCATACACGTACCTATCCAAACAAGGCTTTCCAAAAAGAGAAATAGAATAACCTAGATTTCAATAGTTTTCCTATATCATGAGAGTCCCATTCCTGTCATGAGACAGGAAAACATAATGAAAATACGGAACAAATCATTGTTTTTAGGAAAACTTCAATGATTTGCTCGTGTAGGCATTACAAATCCATTTTCGGATTACCTAAAAATATATATTATAATAGTATAAGTTTTAGTAGTAGAAAATACCTTTTTCCTACAAAAACTAACAACCATGTACATGTTGTGATCTCCCAACTAATATTATTCCGGGGAAAGCCGGTAATATAATCCGGGGAAAGCCGGGTAATCGGGGGAAAGCCCGTAATATAATCCGGGGAAAGCCGGTAATAATCCTAGCCGGGGGAAAGCCCAGCATAACATATATAGTATATATTCCGGGGGAAAGCCCGTACCTAGGGAATCACCAACACATACCCAACAACTGGGAACCTCCATCCCACACATCATCTTAAAACAACTACTTCTCCCAACATATGGAAGGAAGTAAAATATATATCTATATATTATAAGAACCCCAAAATCCGTTTGGTTTTGGAAATATGCCCATCCCTAAAGCTCGATAACGATTAAATCTCAATTCTTTTGAAATTATAGTTTATTTAACTATAAGTAAGAAAAGAATCATCCATATATTTATATATGTATATAACTCATTCATATATATATAATTATTAGAATCTAGTTATTTTAAAAATAACTATTACTGTTTTACATTACTATGTAAAACTATACTTTGGGAAAATATTTTCACATCAATAGGACATCACAAATAAATCATGCATGCTTTGTAAAATAATTACATTTGATTTATAAATCTAAACCCTGTCAAAAACATTGAAAGCACTTAAATGGCTATAAGAAAGTATTTATAAGTTCCTACCTCAAATCCCGCAAGGCTCTCTTTACCGCACTAATTTCCTCCAATTAGTGTACTGGTATTAGTACACTCTCCCAACTGAAAACAACACATTTAATCACTTTCAAAACTCAATTCGATACATACTAATTCTATGTAGAATAGTCTAGGCATCTAAATTCTAACCTAAACAGTCACTACGAGGGTCCAGGTCCTTATCAAATTAAATAAGGGCTTTAGGACTACAGCCCAATTTGCTCTAAATATCCTTCTCAATTAATATAGACCTCCGAATCTACAATTTAACCTAAAATAATAATTTTGGGTCTAAATCCACCTTCCCAATTATCAATTCCATCAATTAAGGGTTTGAAAGGCCTAATCAAATCTTAAACTATCAACAAAATTAACCCTAAAATTGAAAACTAAGATTAACAACATAAAATATCTAATTAAAATTAAATAAAAAGCTAAGGTTTCAAATTATACCTCAATCCATAAATTAAATGGTCCCTACGATATCCAACGGGCCGTCATCAACATCATCATCTTCTTCCTCTTTCTCTCTCTCTCTCCTTCTCTCTCTCCTTCTCTTTCTCTCTCTCTCTCTCCTTCTCTCTCTCCTTCTCTCCTTCCCTTTCTCTCTCTCTCCTCCTCTCCTTCCCTTTCTCTCTGAAAGCTAAAAGAGAGATTTCTCTCTCTGTAACCCGTCTCTTTCTGTAGTGAAGGGAAAGAGAGACTTTTCTCTTGCTTATAAGCAAGGGCGGTGGAAAGTTTTATATAAAAAAAAAACTTTAAAATTATAAAAAATAATTAGATAATTATATAGGTTATACTAAGGTGTAAGTGCATACAATGAATTATGTGTATAAAATAGGAAGATTTATAAAATTACTCTTTAATATATCACCCAATACATATATATAGTATATATACCCAATTAGATAAAGTTTAATTAGTCAAAATCAAGGTCAAAATCGCGGGTACCTTCGGTACTAGTCAAAATCGTGTTCTGGGCCTTGATTTGGAATCAATTAGTGTCCGATTTTTGCGCGTGAGTAGTCGAAATTCGATAACTTTTCGAGATCTATCCATTTGTACGGTTCGATTCTTCAAATTACCCTCCGATCGAAAACTCATTTATTTAATTTCAAGTTTAATTATCTAAACACTAAGCTTAATTATTTTAACAATTAATTGATTTTACGGTCAAATCTTTGGATTAGACTCTAATTGACTCGAAATGACAATGATTGGTCAGCTAAATTATTTTGGGTCGTTACAGTTACATGGATGTTATGATTATTTTCTATCAGACATCTTTGAGATCTCATTGTTGTATGTTTCTGATTTTTCTGTTTTTCCCTATGTGTACACATGTTTGAGATGGGATGTATGACAACAAGAATAGCCTTGACAAGACTTAATAGTTGAACCAATTTAAAAGGCATTTATATCGTTGGCCTTTTATGAATAGAGATTCCCTAATTATTGATCATGTTAGGTGAGTTCTAGTTTTGTAGCGCATGGAAGGAAATATGTTGTATCAAAGATATATGACCGCCATGACTCAAATAGTAGCTTGCTTAATTATGATATTATGGTGGTTAATAAGATAGTTGAAGATTGGAATGTTTTCAAATCGCGCGCGTGTATGTCATTTTAGTCCTAAGCCCATTTTCGAGTCGTTTTGTAAAATAATTTCAAAATGATTTCTTGAAATAAAACTTGTTTTGTTTTACTATGGGTCATATGGGCCAAGTGGGAGAATGTAGAAATTTGTGGCCCACATAACCCAGAAGGATGATCCATTGAGTTTGCAAACCATGGGCTTTATCTAAACCCAATCCCTTATGCCCGTAGATTTAAGGGCTATCTTATTAAGTTGCTTAGGGAAACACCCAATCACTACCTATGATGGAATAGGTAGCATATAAGTGGGTGATTAGGGTTCTTACTCTCACCCAATTCTAGTGCTTAAAACCCTCCATCAGTTTTGCACTCACCTCTCAAGTTCGTGGTGTGTTATGGGTAGAGACGTAAAACGATCACCCTACAAACCATGGTACTTCAAGATGATTTTGGATCTGCGATGTAAGGTATGTCTCATCGATTAAATTAATGTGGTTAGCATGATTATGAAGATCCTTAGTTCATGTTTTATTTTCGCCTAATGTTGATACATGAACATAATAGTTAATATTGCTCTCCAAGTTGAAGAACACTCCTTAGGAATAGAACAGTACTAAGAGTGGATGCTTTAAGATATTTGGAAGAAAGGAGTCTAACCCAAAGATCTTGAGGATTTTGAAAAAACCTCCAAAGAAGATTACCAATAAAGGATTGGTTAACAAGGTGCAACTGCCTAATTCCTAGACCACCCTTGTCTTTGGGCAAACAAATCTTCGACCAATTCAAGAAATGAAGTTTCATCTTGTTAGTGTCATGACCCCACCAAAAATTAGGTTGAATAGCTGTTAATTTATGTAACACATCCTTAGGAAGTAAGGTGATGGACATAAAATAGATGTACAGGGAAGCTAGACTAGATTGAACCAAAATTTGTGGTCCAGCATGAGACAACGTATTACGTTTCCAACTACTAAGCTTCCCTCTAGCCCTATCAATAAGGTGACCATGTGAGGTACAGTAAGAGTTCTGTCGAAGTGGGAAAGTGCCTAGTGTCACGGTACGTTTGTGTGGCTATGCGTATACCATGACACAGCCGGTGGGCTAAATGAATATGCGTGGCATAGAGGTGCGCGCGCATGAATATGCATGACTGAGCCAGTGGGCTAGTTGCATATGCAGGACCGAGCTAGAGGGCGAGGTGAAGCTTCATGGCACGGAGGTCCTATGTTGTGAATATTCGGGGGCGAGCCGGAGGGCTTGGCGAAGCTTCAAGGCTTAGAGGACCTGTGAAGTGTATATTCATTTCATGGGCCGAAAAAGAGTATGATTGGTCTCATAATTTGATGTTTCCTTTTGGCAGTGGCAAAAAGGTAAATTTAGCTACTATAGGGAGGGGTCCCCGACCTCCCTGCTGCACCTTCGGGTGTAGCTTAATTGGGTATTCCACGGAGCAACCCGTGGGCCGGGCCATGCTTAGCTAGAGGGCTATGCGTTGGTTTCCTTAGTCGTAGGAGACGGCTTAGGACTGTACGTGCAGGAGGTGGTACAGCGGCATTCCTAGAATGCCTTAGGTTCCTATGCGTGCTAGACATCGAGTCGACAGTACGCTTGGCCTGAAGCTTCTTTGGAAGGATCGAGCTATCCGAGATGCATATCTTGGTGTGCTTATGGATATGCTTAGCATGCTTTGTGTTGGGCTATCCGGGGTGGTGTAGCACGGTGTGGCATAGTAAGGGGCGAACTATGCCTGGATCATTGGATGCTAGTAAGTTGCAGGCTAGCGTTCTCATGTTGCTATACGGGAACCTTATAGCCAGGATGGACCTCGCATATGCGTATGCTTGGTTGGAGCCTCAATGCTTCTTGACAGGTGAAGCTTATGACTGTATGGGCAGTCCGAGTAATGTCGGCTTGGCCAGGTGGACGGCTATTCACGGTTACCTTCCCGGTACTGTGGAGACAGTGAATCCTACCTGTTGGACGAGTGTCATAGGACACGATGAAGTGACTCGTAGGCCGGCATATGAGCGTGGCTCGTATTGGTTATTCCGCTGTGCATAATTGGTGCAAGATGACCAGAAGGTCTTGAGACGAACCGAGATGGTTTGTGAGGCTGACTATGGACTAGGAGGGAGTCTGTAGTGCCACACGGGTAATCTGTAATATGAATTTCCGCTGCGTGACCGCGTATATTGCTGGTCGACCGATCCGCCCATGACATTTGGTATCAGTGCGCAAAATGATGGCGCATATACATTCTCTGATCCCATGATTTGGTGTCAGAGCAGAAGTTGCTCGATGTTGAATATACAACCTCTGATTCCACGAAGTTGGCTTATGCTAGAGATGCATATTCAGTGAGCCAAAGAGAGTGGAAGACTTAGAGCTGGAATGTTGGTGAATATACATTCTCTGGTCCAAGAGATGGACAGAGCTTTGCTTCCGTTGCATATACAGATGATGGTAGCTTCTGGTCCGAGATATGAGATGGAAAGAGCTTGGCGTATAGTGCTACTTGGTGTAGCTACATTAGTTCTCTGATCCATGGTGTTGGGTGCAGAGCTGTGTACATGGATGCCTTGAAGGCAAGCAGAAGCCATTGTGAATATGTGGGATATTCAGGCATGGTGTTAGTGTTGGATTGGCATATTCGATGTCTCTGTTCCGACGGAGCTTGAGTCAGAGTGTGTGGATGGTGCAGCTTGGTGTTGCATATTAATCTCTGATGCTTGTTGAAGGTAGTATCAGCTGGTTATGCTTGGATGGGTTCATTGCTCTATGTGGAAG
This sequence comes from Macleaya cordata, assembly GCA_002174775.1. NCBI lineage: Eukaryota > Viridiplantae > Streptophyta > Magnoliopsida > Ranunculales > Papaveraceae > Macleaya > Macleaya cordata. The sequence goes on from MVGT01003481.1 coordinate 50,799, forward strand.
ACACAGTGGTGTTCGAGTAGGGGATGTGATTCAGTATATAGGACAGTTGATGCTAGATCAGTGGTGCCAGTTGCAAGAGTGTTACTGGATGTAGGTGCCTCTGAGTTCAGGTGAATATTCAGGAGCACGTATGCTTTGGGGAGTAGTTCAGTTGGCCCGAGGTCACTGACTACATATGCTATGGACAGAGATGGTATCAAAGTTTGTAGTGCATTTGAGGCGTGGATTCTGTAGAGACAGATTCGCGTGGAGCTTGATTGTGGGTAAACCGTGTTGGCTGAGGCTTTGCTATATGTCGATGCATACTACAAGATCTGTAGGTGGAGATCACATCTAAGCTTACAGTGAATTGGAGCGTGAAGTCTGAAAGAGTTCAGATCACGGTGGTGATATTGTGTAGCTCACTCGGTGCGACACTATGAGCTATGCAGAACCGTTGCGAAGAACATATCCGAGCTACGGTACATTCAGAGATGGTGAATCTGGATGAGATGAATAGCAGTTACTGTGAAGGGGTGTATGCTCAAGATCAGTATTTGCAGAGATGGGTGTTCAGAGGAACACGACCCGGTGAAATCCAAATCTTTCAATGTTCAGTGCGTGTCTTGATGGCTCCAAGTGAAGGGGGCAGACCCAAGAGTATATTGACAGTGGTCAGTGGTGTGGTACCATGTAGTTCTCAGAGGAGACTACCATGCTCAAGAGTAGTGGCATCAGAGACAGCACATCCTTATGAGATAGCACAGTGAGGTGCGTTGTGGCGCGGTGGCGCATGAGTGGCTCTTCAGAGGAAGGCCAGCACAGAGGTGCAGAGTAAAGACCTTCAGTGGAAGGCATATGCACATGAGAGTGCAGTTGAGAGGCAGTGGCGCATTTTGATCCTTCAGAGGAAGGTATATACACAGAGGGTGCAGTTGTGGCGCAGAGGCGCGTGATGATCCTTCAGAGGAGGGACAAGCACATGGGTGCAACAGTGATCCTTCGGAGGAAGGTGTATATGTCCAGTGGGGCAGTGTAGCCACGGTGGCGCGATGGTAGGCGATCTTCAAGGGAAGAGTTGCACGAGTTTAGGAATGATTAGTATTCAGAGTGAAGGCATAGTTTGCTCAGGTACTGGAGTACACTTGAAGCTTAAGAGCTTGGCAGAAGCCAATGGGGTGCAAGTCCAGAGGGGATGCACATATACCAGTTCAGAGGAACCATATAAGTATGTTCGCAGTGAAGGTGAGACCGAGGTACTGGAACACAGCGAGGTGCTGAATGAGACGACTATCAAGCGGGTTGAGTGGTCAGTGTATGCATAGAGGTACATTTGGTGGAGCTTTCCAGAGAGGGGAGAGCGCATGAGTTGTGTTGCGGTGCTTGCACTGCGATGCACATGGCAAGATCCTTTGTAGCCGAGGGGAGCGCTGCATTGTGATCGAGATGCTAACTCAGGGCGAAGCCAGTGGATGGTGAGGTGCTAGAGTTGCATGAAGCTTGTGGAAGCTATGGTGAAGACTCAAGATGGTCAGGTGAACCAGAGTGGGGGAGCCTGTGATGAGTGAGCGTCAAGGGTGGCACATTTGCGGCAGCGAAGAGTCGTTGGACCGTTTAGCATCAAAGGATGCATGAAGGTGTAGCTTGATGGGGGGATCAAGTACACGTTGAGGTGTAGCTTGGTGAGAGGACCGAGTACACATTGGTGTAGCATAGCGGGAGGACCAAGTACACATGAGAGAGCTGAATCAGTGGAGGAAGCTCAGATACAGAGGATTGAACATCAAGGGATGTATTTGGCTAGTGAGCCATATAAGATGCTTTGGGAATGACTTGAGAGTCCTGTCTTGCGAGACAGTATTAGGCTAAGAGTAGCCGTTGGTGACACGGAGGTATCGTTAAGCAGATGAGAGTACATTGTTGCCGGAGCCGAGTTCAGCAAGAGTGTTGGGCGAAGTGTAGTTGTTCCAAGATGACAGAGGTCAGGGGCAGCACAGACACAAGGCGTCAAGTCAGAGAGAGTACTTGAATAGAGACCGGAACATTTGTATGAAGTCTGGAGGTGTACCATGAGTTTAGTCGATGAGGGCATTCGACCGAGCGAGTGGGGGAGAATGTCACGGTACGTTTGTGTGGCTATGCGTATACCGTGACACAGCCGGTGGGCTGAATAAATATGCGTGGCATAGAGGTGCGCGCGTATGAATATGCATGACTGAGCCAGTGGGCTAGTTGCATATGCAGGACCAAGCTAGAGGGCGAGGTGAAGCTTCATGGCACGGAGGTGCTATGTTGTGAATATTCGGGGGCGAGCCGAAGGGCTTTGCGAAGCTTCAAGGCTTAGAGAACCTGCGAAGTGTATATTCATTTCATGGGCCGAAAAAGGTATGATTGGTCTCATGATTTGATGTTTCCTTTTGGCAGTGGCAAAAAGGTAAATTTAGCTACTATAGGGAGGGGTCCCCGACCTCCCTGCTGCACCTTCGGGTGTAGCTTAATTGGGTATTCCACGGAGCAACCCGTGGGCCGGGCCATGCTTAGCTAGAGGGCTATGCGTTGGTTTCCTTAGTCGTAGGAGACGGCTTAGGACTGTACGTGCAGGAGGTGGTACAGCGGCATTCCTAGAATGCCTTAGGTTCCTATGCGTGCTAGACATCGAGTCGACAGTACGCTTGGCCTGAAGCTTCTTTGGAAGGATCGAGCTATCCGAGATGCATATCTTGGTGTGCTGATGGATATGCTTAGCATGCTTTGTGTTGGGCTATCCGGGGTGGTGTAGCACGGTGTGGCATAGTAAGGGGCGAACTATGCCTGGATCATTGGATGCTAGTAGTTGCAGGCTAGCGTTCTCATGTTGCTATACGGGAACCTTGTAGCCAGGATGGACCTCGCATATGCGTATGCTTGGTTGGAGCCTCAATGCTTCTTGACAGGTGAAGCTTATGACTGTATGGGCAGTCCGAGTAATGTCGGCTTGGCCAGGTGGACGGCTATTCACGGTTACCTTCCCGGTACTGTGGAGACAGTGAATCCTACCTGTTGGACGAGTGTCATAGGACACGATGAAGTGACTCGTAGGCCGGCATATGAGCGTGGCTCGTGTTGGTTATTCCGCTGTGCATATTTGGTGCAAGATGACCAGAAGGTCTTGAGACGAACCGAGATGGTTTGTGAGGCTGACTATGGACTAGGAGGGAGTCTGTAGTGCCGCACGGGTAATCGGTAATATGAATTTCCGCTGCGTGACCGCGTATATTGCTGGTCGACCGATCCGCCCGTGACACTAGGTATTTATCTGAATTAGTCATGAGTTTCACTCCCAAGTGGTCAGCTATAGCAATTCGCCGATCCGAGGCCACCTTACGACTGAAATAAATGCTAGATTTAGCATAGTTAATGTGTTGACCAGACCAAGAAGAATAAGTATATAAAATGGAGTGAAGGACATCAATATTAGAGTCTGAAGCCACACCAAATAAAACTAAATCATCAACAAACAAGAGATGAGAAACCATAGGGGCATGATGATTTATTTTCAGACCTTGATACAAACCCATATTGATATGATGATCAATTAACCAGCAGGTCGGCCCTTCGGTGCACAAAATAAATAACTAAGGAGAAAGAGGACATCCCTGACAGAGTCCACATTCACTAGAGAACTTACCATGAGGGCGGCGATTGAGGAAAATGGAGAAAATGGGAGTGCTGATACAATTCATAATAAGTTCCAAAGAAGCATCTCTAATACCAAATTTGGATAAAACACATCTTAAAAAATGCCAATCAACTATATCATATGCCTTTGCCATGTCAATTTTGAAAGCAAAAGAGCCCATACGAGAGTTAGAGCGTTTCATAAATTGAATTAATTCATTGACGATAACCAAATTATTAGTAATTTGACGCCCTGCATTTTGATTGCATGAAACCAGATTTGGGATAACATTTTTCAAAGGAGATGCAATAATATTAGTTATGAGTTTGTACAACACATTACAAAGAGCAATGGGACGAAAATGAACGGGTAAAGATGGATACTTAAATTTGAGAATTAATGTTAAAAACGTATGATTTAAGTCCTCAGGAAGTGCACAAGTCTAAAAAACAGTTTGCACAAGGGACGTAACATCATCTCCAAGAATGGACCAAAATTTTCTATAAAAAAGGACCGGATAGCCATCAGGACCCGGAGCCTTAAGTTATCCCATTGAACTTAGCACAGTAAAAATTTCATCCTTGTCAGGAATTGCACAAATATGTAAATTATCAGTAGCAGAAATAGGTGTAGATGAATTCAAAAAATCATCAGGCACATCAATAGTAGAGTCAGTAGAAAAAGCATTAGAGAAATGATCAATAAAACTAGCAGCAATTCTACCAACATTAGCGGTCCAAGTACCATCAGAAAGTTGAATACAATCTACAGTATATTTACAATAGCGCTTCCTAATGGAAAGATGAAAATATGAAGTGTTCTGGTCATTATCCAGAATATAATTTGTTTTATGACGTTGAAACCAGAATTCATCCTCCATCTTCAAAAAAAGATTTAATTGAGACTCCAAATCAGCCTCCTTTTTAATATTATCATCAGTAGGAGGTAGGCTTTGTACCCGCACAAGATCAGCTTTCAAATTAGTAATTTTCTGAAAAATGTGGCCTGTATTCTCACGACTCCAAGCACTAATATCAGTAAACAAAGAGATCAAACGATTAGTTAAGGAACCTGAAGTAGGTTGCCAAGTATTCTGAATAAAATCATTAAAAGCATTATGATGAAGCAAGTGTGATTCAAACCGAAATGGCAACTTACCTAACCGCTGAACCTTTTGAGTGTTAAGTAAAATAGGTGCATGGTCACTGCTTAATCTCCAAAGATGATTAACGTGTGCGTGAGTGAATCGTAAACACCAAGAGGGATTAGCAAGCACTCTGTCAAGACGTTCCAAAATGATGCAATTAGAATAACGTTGATTATTGCACCATGTGTAAGCTGGTCCACTATATCCTAAATCTAACAGATTAATTGCAAGTGGAGAGCATATCAGTAAAGTCCCTCAAATCCTTAGACCGAACTCGCTTTCCCCCATGTTTCTCAGACGAATTAGAGATGGCATTAAAGTTGTCAATACAACACCAAGCATTTGATATGGAGTAAGAAAGACGTTTTAAAACTTCCCAAAATGCCGGACGGTCTGAGGAATTAGGTGGTCCATAGACACAAAAGAGATCCCATTCTTCTGCGAAATTTGATGCATGAATACGTAGATGAATTAAATGTTGATTACTAGAGACCACAGTAGCAATAAGGTCATCAGTCCAAAGAACCCATAAACCCCCACTTTGACCATTGGAGCCAATAAAGTGATAATTAGGAAATCCAAATTGCTGAATACGATACTGAGAATTAGTCGAAGAAATACGAGTTTCGGATAAAAAAACTAAGAGCATCTCCAATGCAGTTGTGAATGTGATAAAAAGTAGGTGCCACATAGGAAAGAAAGACTTTTGCTCCAAAAAACCTTCTCCAATGCAATTGTGAAGACAAAAGTGGAAGTTGACGTGGCAATGAGAATGAAAGACATTGTGAAACCCATTGTCTAGTTCTAGACAACCAACTTCACAATGTCTTCACATCCACGTCACTAATTATGAATAAAATATAAAAAAAATTAGTGAAATAAAAAAATGTTTTTATTTTTATGCCCTAGAAAAACTGTTTTTTACAGTTACTAAACTTTTTTTGGTTTTAGTGGGATTTTTACCGCCAATTTTTTTAACAAAAATAATTTTACATTTTTTACAAATTAAATGCCACATAAGAAAAAAAGCATGTGAAGACTTTTGCATTGGAGGTGACTTCTTATTTTTGAATGTCTATTGTGAAGTTTTTCCTGATAATGAGGAAGACATTGTCTTGGGCAATATGCCACATAGGAAGCACAAGACATTTTCAGACATTTGCATTGGAGATGCTCTAAGGTGGGGCGAACTACCCAGAGGAATGATCGGAAAGCACGAATTGTCAGGTCATTCCCCGATCCCCGACAATTCTATGAGAAAATCAACATGGACCATGCGGGGCTGTGTAGGGCCAACCCCACCACCCTTTCCGATTCAGTAGTAGTATCAAAAGAAGGCCCCACAACTCTTTTTTGGGTTGGTTCAGAAGAGGAGTCGAGCAATAAAATATCACGTGTCCTCTTACTTAATTTAGCCGAGTTATGATGGGGAGAATTAGACAAACCAGATCTAGCAATTTGTTTCACCTTTAATCGATTATGTGGTCCCATAAAGTTAGATGCTAAACTGAAGTTAGGTTCCATGGGATAAGGCTTTGTGGAAGGAATCATTGGTTCAGACAGATTGAGAGTAGGGATATTTTGAATTTGAGATACATCATCATTAATAACCAATGAGTTACCACGTGTGGGAGCCACCTTTTGTGAAACTAACAGTTGGGAATTTGAATTTTGAATTCCCTTCAGTTTTGGTGGTTCATGGCCGTTGAATAACTGACGAGATAGAGGTTGGTGACTTGGTGTAACTCTCTTGCCGGAAACTCTACGCCGGAAAGTTGCCGAAGAGGATGAACTAGAATTCGCCGGAGAGAGTGGTGGGTGGAAATGCACCGTTGATCGATCAGGGGAAGGGCGGATATAGTCAGCCTTAATGGAGTCAGGATAACGTGGTGAATTCCAATCAGTTAATTCTGGTGGTAAATCATCAGAAGGGGCAGAGAGGACTGCTTCTTTCACATCAGATAAAGTTGGACAAATATTCATTCGGTGACCAAGTAAACCACAGTATAAACATACCACAGACAAACGTTCATACCGAAAATTGACATGACAAACTTTAGAAGATGGAAGTCGAACCGGAAGTTGGGCCTGAATTGGGTCATGGATATTGAGAGTGACACGAACACGAGCGTATCGACTCCATTGGGCAGATTCTTCAGGCAAAATACTTCGAACTATACCTAATCTCGAAGCAATAGGTATCACCGATGTTGGGGTTAAAAAATTTACCGGCAATCCAAGTAATTGATCCCACATATCCAACGTATTGAATAAGTACTCGTCAGGAAGTTTCTCAGAGTCACAACGTTCAAGTAGTAACAAATCATCACGAAATGGCCAGGGACTAAATTCAAACACATATTCCATATCTCCAAGAGATTCGAAGCGAACAAGATAGGAGCCGTTATGGAATTCAGAAATATCAATATGCTTACATGGATTCCATGCAGTTAGGAACATTTCCGACAAGACTTTAATCGTGTGTTGTCGAGAAGAAAAAAAATTAACGGCCATACACTTGCTCCAATTAAAATCAGGAATAGCATCATCACCAACCAGAGCAATAGGTTCATCATGATGATTAGGAGGGAATAATGCCGCAAACCGATGAAGAAGATCACCAGGGGAAGGAGGAGAATCAGGGGGTTGAGAACTGAAGCCATGAAATTATCAGTGTGATAGAAGTAGAGAAGGGAGAAGAGAACATAGATCACCCAAGAAGGGAAGGAAGAGTCACCCAAAAGGGGAAGGAAGAGTCACCCGAGAGGGGAAGGAAAAAAAGCCCTTGACAATCTTCAAAAAAAACCTCTTTTTTGATAATCTTCAAAAAAGAGGTTTTCAATTCCCTAATAGGTGTTGTCTATGCAATTCAAATGAGGAAACAGTTGCTCACCTTTTTATTCATTGTCCATTTACTTGGAGAATTTGGGGTAACCTGATCCCTAGAAACAATTTGGTCTTGGGTTGTTCCAAAAGATGTACACCAGCTTGCTTTGGTTTGGCCCAGTGTCACGATCACTTGTCCAGCGCTGTACGCATGGCCGTGATCCGTGTCCTGTACATATGTAGTATCTAGTCATAGTCTAGAATGTAATTAGGATCTTTTTGTATATGCATGTATATGCGGAGTCCAATCATGTATATTCATAGGATAGCTTGTATGTCCAAGTGTTGCAAGGATGAATATTCAAGTGTCAGAATGAATATTCATCCATCGGGCAAGAAAAGGGTATGGTTGGTCTCTTATTTTGATGTTTCCTTTTGTAAAAGTTAAAAAAATAAATTATCTACCTTTTAGGGGAGCTAGCCTCTACAATCGAGTGTGAGAACCTTGAAGCTAAGGGCACATTCTTGTGAAGCTTACTCTCCTAGTGTTAGAATATGAGATAGTGTCCTTGTCCCGTACTTGTATATTCAGTTGGTATATTAATAATATTCTCTTTGTTGCTTTTCCTTGTTCCTTACAGAATTTGAAGCTTCGTTAATGTTCATTTACTTGGCTGACTAGTGCACGTAACTTTGACTATAACACACTAGTGCCGTACGGGCGTGTCTAGCAATAGAAACGCCCCGTGACATTTGGTATCAGAGCTTTGGTTGAGCTAGAACATGGCGGCACAGCGGACCACTAAGGAGCGCTTGGATGACCTAGAGCTACGGGCCACCATCCTGGAAATGGACCACTAAGCATTGGCCGGTAAGGTGACCAATCTGAATGATGATACGGAAACCTCATGCAAACGTTGCTGCGTAGCGTACAAGAGCTTACAACATAAGTTCAGGTGCTAATGCGGCTATTCGGGAATGGCACACACGTTCCAAATGAAGCTACATCTCGAGTACATATTCCTGATCCACGATGCTATGGAGGGGCCAGAGACGGAAAGGAGCTTGAGAACTTCCTTTTCGATATGGAACAGTACTTTAGGGTCGTTAGGCCCAACACGGAAGAGGCGAAGTCCATGGCCAACATATACTTGACTGGTGATGCAAAGTTATAGTGGAGGACACCATATGAGGAGATTTAGGCTGGCAGGGTGGCTATTGAAACATGGGATACCTTAAGAGAGAGCTTAAGGCCCAGTTCTTGCCCGAGAATGTGGAATATATGGCTCATAGGAAGCTTCGACAACTACGGCATACTGGCACGGTGCACGCCTATATCAAGCAGTTTTCAGCCTTGATGTTGGATATCAGGGACATGTCAGAGAAGGACAAGCTCTTCTATTTCATAGAAAGATTGAAGCCATGGGCACAAACAGAGTTGCAGAGGCAACATGTCCAAGATCTACCATCGGCTCAGGCCGTAGCTGAACTGTTGATAGATTACACGATCGTAAATGAGCTTGACAAGAAGAAGACCACTAGGGGTAGTGGTAAGGCTACATACAATAATAAGGGTAAGAACCATGGTGGTAAGAGGAAGAATGGTAATGGTGCGGGGTCGAAGGGCGGTCAGGCTTCGACTTTAGGACAGAAACCAGCATTGAGATGTTTCCTTTGTGCTGGACCACATAGAGTTGCAGTGTGTCCCCAAAGACAGGTGTTGAATGCTATTCAATCCATAACTCAAGGACAGACTCCTTGTCAAAGCCAAAATGGTGAGGAGTCAGCAGAAGAGGAGGAAGAGACCAAGATGGGTGCTCTTCGCCTACTGAATGCGCTAAAGGGGCAGACGCATGACCCAGTGTCCGATAAGTCAATTGCACCAAGGGGTTGATGTTTGTTGATGTCAATATCAATGGTAAAGCCACCAGAGCAATGATTGACACAGGAACCACCCATAATTTTGTTGCTCAGAATGAAGCCACGTGACTCGGGTTGAAGCTTGTGAAGGATCAGAGTCGCATCAAAGCCGTGAATTCGAAGGCACGACCGATTCATAGCATTACCAAAGATGTACCCATTGAGATAGGGAAATGGTCCGGGAGGATCAATGTGATGGCCATTCCTATGGACGACTTTTAGGTGATTTTTGGAATGGAATTCTTGCATGGAGCAAGGGCGGTGCCAATGCCATACTTAGAATCCATGTGTATGCTTAGAGACAAGTCGTGTATGATCAATGCTATCAATATGAAGACTCGTGGTGACAAGATGATTTCTGCAATCCAGCTCGAGAAGGGATTGAGAAAGGGAGAGACTACATACTTAGCTGCTATGAAGATGGAGACTTCAGGTGTGGACCTACAACCTGTGCCAGCCAAGATAAAGAAGTTACTTAGAGAATATGCAGATGTTATGCCCTAAGATCTCCCCATGACTTTACCTCCACGCAGGTCCATAGATCATCAAATTGAGTTGACTCCAGGAGCTAAGCCACCAGCTAGAGCTCCGTATCGTATGACACCGCCCGAGCTGGCAGAACTAAGGAAGCAGTTGGATGGACTTTTGGAGGCGGGCTTTATTCGACCTTCTAAAGCACCTTTTGGAGCTCCAGTGATGTTCCAAAAGAAACATGATAGGAGCCTTCAGCTTTGTGTTGATTATGGGGCTCTGAATAAGGTGACCGGTTGGAACAAATACCTTATACCACTGATTGCGGACCTATTCGACCAGTTGGGGTCAGCAAAGTACTTCAACAAGCTTGACTCGCGTTTGGGGTACTACCAAGTTAGCATTGTTGAGGGAGATGAGCCGAAGACTACATGTGTTACTAGGTATGGTGCTTTTGAATATTTAGTGATGCCATTTGGTTTGACTAATGCTCCAGCAACATTTTGTACACTAATGAATGAGATCTTCCATGAGTACCCAGATAAATTTGTAGTGTATCTAGATGACATTGTAATCTATAGCTAGACTTTGCAGGAGCATGTACAACATCTTCGTCTAGTGTTCGAGCTACTTAGGAAGAATCAGTTATATGTGAAGAAAGAGAAGTGTTCTTTTGCACAAGATCAGACCGGGTTTTTGGGTTAGTCACAGGTGTTGGGCGTATCCAGATGGAGATAGAGATGGAGAAAGTTCAGGCCATCCAGGAGTGGAAGGTCCCTGGGACAATCACTGAGTTATGAACGTTCCTAGGACTTGTGAATTACTATCGCAAGTTTATTCAAGGATACTTAGCACGAGCGGCTCCAATGACTGACCTATTGAAGAAGAACAGACCATGGGGTTGGTTAGACGAGTGCTAGAAGGCTTTTGAAGATTTGAATCATCTGGTTATTCAAGATCTAGTGTTAGCATTGTCTGACCTTCAGAAGCCATTCGAGGCACACAAAGATGCCTCCGACTATGCACTCGGTGGGGTATTAGTGCAGGAGGATCACCCGGTTGCATACGAGAGCCAGAAGCTTTCCGAAGCTGAATGGTGCTACACGGCTCAGGAGAAGGAGTTACTTGCCATTGTTCATTGTCTTCGTGTGTGGAGACACTACTTACTTGGGTCAAAGTTTATAGTCAGGACAGACAATGCTGCTGCATCCCATTTCCTGACACAAAAGAAGCTTACGTCCAAACAGGCACGTTGGCAGGAGTTATTAGCCGAGTTTGTCCTGGTGCTAGAGTATAAGCCTGGAAAGATGAACAATATTACAGATGCACTGAGCCGAAAGGCAGAACTTGCTGCCTTAATAAAGGATGGGCACAACGGCGTGTCCGTGTTGAATGACACCATGAAAGGCAGGATTCGTGCCGGCCTGCAGAGTGATCCACAGGCCAAAATCTTGTTTGCCATGGTGAAGGGAGGGAGATCTACTCGATTTTATGTGAAGGATGATCTGGTGTACACAACGGGTGGTCGCTTATATGTGATAAGCTCCGCACAGTTGAGAAGGGAGCTGATCAGCAAGTGTCATGATACTTTATGGGCGAGGCATCCTGGAGGTCATCGCACTTATGCCCGACAGGAGAGGGCTTATTACTGGCCGGGAATGAGGGAGCAAGTCCATAATTATGTCAGGACTTATCTTATATGTTAGCAGGATAAGGTGTTGAGGGACAAACCGTTCGGACTTTTGGAGCCTTTACCAGTGCCGAAGAAACCATGGGAGAGTGTGTCCATGGACTTTATATCTGGCTTGCCAAAAGTGGGGGAGTATTCATCCATCTTGGTGGTGGTAGATCAGTTTTCCAAGTATGCTACTCTTATTCCTGCACCAGTGAACATCATAGCAGAGGAGACAGCCTTCACAGGGACACAAAATTCACAGAGAGATTCTGGACAGAACTGTTTAAACTCTTGGGGTCTCAGTTGAACTTCTCCACAACCAATCACCCTCAGACCGACGGCCAGACTGAGCATTTTAACACTCTTCTTGAAGAGTACTTGAGGTACTTTGTGGGTGCCAATCAGCAGAATTGGGTGAACCTTCTTGACGTAGCTCCGTTCTGCTTCAATTTACAAGAGAGCTCTGCAACTAGCAAGAGCCCTTTTGAACTGGTTACAGGGCAACAACCGTCAACACCTCACACAGTTGTAGCAGGATACACAGGTAACAGCCCCAGAGCTTATACTTTCGCTAAGGAGTGGCAGAAAAATGCAGAGATTGCACGAGCATATCTGGAGAAGCCATCTAAGAGGATGAAGAAGTAGGCAGATGAGAAGAGGAGGCCGCACAACTTCAGAGTGGGAGACTTGGTGTTTGTGAAGCTACAAAGGGATAACTCTGATTTCATCATGAAGTTGCATAAGGGACTAGTCAGGAAGTATGAGGGGCCATTTCCTATCATTGCACGGGTCGGGAATATTTTATTAAAGGTGCAGTTGCCCAAGTGGATGCGAAGACTTCATCCTGTCTTCCATGTTAGTAATCTGAAGCCGTACCATCAGGACCTAGAAGACCCAAATAGGAACGTGTCGAAGAGATCCAACCCAAACCCAGCATTGGTGCCAGCAAAGAAAGTTGAGTACATTGTAGCAGATAGGCGTGCAGAGAGTCATCCGGGCAGACCAGAAGAATTAGAGTACTTAGTGAAGTGGAAGGGTCTACCTGAAGCCGAAGCCAGTTGGGAGCATGCCAGTTTCTTAGTAGAGAATGCATACAAGATTGAAGAGTCCCTGGCAGCTAAGTCGACGAGGTCGTCGACCGTCTAAGTGGGGGAGTATGTCATGATCACTTGTCTAGTGCTATACATATAGCCGTGATTCGTGTCTTATACATATGTAGTGTCTAGTCATAGTCCAAAATGTACATAGGATTCTTTTGTATACGCATGTATATTCGGAGTCCAGTCATGTATATTCACAGGATAGCTTGTATGTCCAAGTGTTGTAAGGATGAATATTCAAGCGTCAGAATGAATAATCGTCCACCGGGCCAGAAAAGAGTATGATTGGTCACTTGTTTTGATGTTTCCTTTTGTAAAAGTTAAAAAAAGTAAATTATCTACCTTGTAGGGGAGGTAGCCTCTACAATCGAGTGGGAGAACCTTGAAGCTAAGGGCACATTCTTGTGAAGCTTACTCTCCTAGTATTAGAATAAGAGATAGTGTCCTTATCCCGTACTTGTATATTCAGTTGGTATATTAATAATATTCGCTTGTCCCTTGCAAAATTTGAAGCTTCGTTAACATTCATTTACTTGGCTCACTGGTGCACGTAACTTTGACTATAACACACTAGTGTCGCACGGACGTGTCTAGCAATAGAAACGTCCTGTGACACCAGGCTTTGCAATGGCAAGTCAGAAACGCGAAGGAGAATCATTTCTCTCCTACCGACTGCTCTATATTGGGTCATTTGGACAGAACTGTAACGACCCAAAATAATTTTGTTGACTTTGGTGAGTCAAGTTGAGTCGAGTCCAACGCTTCAATCGTGGAACCCATTAGGTGTTAAAATAATTAAGTCTAGGATTAAATAATGAGTTTTTGTTCGGAGCATAATTTGAAGAATCAAACCATACGAATGGGTAAATCTCAAAAAGATATTCAATTTCGACCACTCACGCGCGAAAATCGGACACTAAATGATCCCAAACCAAAGCCGGGACACGATTTTGACCAGTACCGTAGGTACCCGTGATTTTGACCAATTAAACCTTATTTAATTGTGTATATATACTATATATATGTATTGGGTGATGTATTAAAGAGTAATTTTATAAATCTTTCTATTATATACACATAATTCGTTGTATGTACTTATACCATAGTATAACCTAAGTAATTATCCTTTTTATTATTATTATTATTATAGGTTTTCTTTTTTTAACTTTTTTTTTTCCACCGCCTAGTTTGTTTTTAGGAAAGAGAGAGAAATCTCTCTTATAACAGAGAGAGAGATACGGTGAGAAGGAGAAGAAGGAGAAGAAGGAGAGAGAGAGAAAGAGAGAGAAAGAGAGAGAGAAGAAGAATAAGATGATGACGATGGTCTGATGGAGATCGTAGGGACCACGTAATTTGTGAATTGAGGTATAAATTTGAAATCCTAGCTTTTTATTTTATTTTTAATTAGATATTTTATGTTGTTAATCTTAGTTTTCAATTTTAGGGTTGATTTTGTTAATAGTTTAAGGTTTGATTAGACCTTTCAAACCCTTAATTGATGAAATTGATAATTAGGAAGGTTGATTTTGACCCAAATTTACTGTTTTGGGTTTGATTGTAGATTCGGAGGTCTAAACCAATTGAAGAGGATATTTAGAGCAAATTGAGTTGTAATCCTAAAGCCCTTATTTGATTTGATAAGGACCTAGTTTGGGAGTTATTTGAAGAACTTGAGATTGATTTTGATTTTGTGGTTAATTCTAGTGGATTGAATTTGTTAGTTGTGGCAAATTCAAAATTGAATTTTAGGTTCAATGATTTTGAGGTATTTGGTTTCCTCTTATTAATATTAAAAGAGGATGACTAAAAGGACCTGGACCCTTGTAGTGACTATTTAGGTTAGAATTTAGATTCCTAGGCTATTCTATATAAAATTAGTACGAATTGAATTGAGTTTTGAAAGTGAATTAAATGTGTTGTTTACAGTTGGGAGTGTGTACTAATACCAGTACACTAATTGGACGAAATTAATGCAGTAAAGAGAGCCTCGCGGGATTTGAGGTAGGAACTTATAAATACTCTCTTATAGCCATTAAAGTACTTTTCAATGCTTTGATAGGGTTTAGATTTATAAATCAAATGTAATTATTTTACAAAGCATGCATGATTTATTTGTGATGTCCTATTGATGTGAAAATGATTTCCCAAAAGTATAGTTTTACATAGTAATGTAAAACAGTAATAGTTATTTTTAAAATAACTAGATTCTAATAATTATATATATGAATGAGTTATATACATATATAAGTGGATAATTCTTTTCTTATTTATAGTTAAATAAACTATATTTCCAAAAGAATCGAGATTTAATCGTTATCGAGTTTTAGGGATGGGTATATTTCTAAAACCAAATGGATTTTGGGGTTCTTATAATATAAATATTTTACTTCTTTCCATTTGTTGGGAGAAGTAGTTGTTTTGAGATGATGTATGGGATAGAGGTTCCCAGTTGTTGGGTATGTGATGGTGATTCTCTAGGTACGGGCTTTCCCCCAGAATATATACTATATATGTTATGCTGGGCTTTCCCCCGGCTATAATTATTACCAGCTTTCCTCGGATTATATTACTGGTTTTCCCCCAATTACCCGGCTTTTCCCGGATTATATTACCGACTTTCTCCGGAATAATATTAGATGGGAGATCACAACATGTACATGGATGTTAGTTTTTATAGGAAAAAATATTTTCTACTACTAAAACTTATAATATTATAATATATATTTTTAGGTGATCCGAAAATAGACTTGTAATGCCTACACGAGCAAATCATTGAAGTTTTCCTAAAAACAATGATTTGTTCCGTATTTTCATTATGTTTTCCTGTCTCATGATAGGAATGGGACTCTCATGATATAGGAAAACTATTGAAATCTAGGTTATTCTATTTCTCTTTTTGGAAAGCCTTGTTTAGATAGGTACGTGTATGATTCTAGAAATAGTGAGGTTACATGCTACCTAGATTAGGCGAAGACTTGAGGAGCGTAACAACTCCTGGATTATTTTAATGATCATTAAAATATCTGCACGAGTCAAACGGCTGACCACCGCAACAACGGCTACATCGGCAAATTATGGTCAAGGGTCCACCTGAACCCAAATCATAAGCCAGCGTGCTTCTCACAAAAATCGATAAATCAGTCGTTCGATCGAAAATCAGGAATTAACGATGGGGTTCCACATCGGTTAAGTTGGAACACGATTTGCTCACCCGCTAGGAGCTGAAACATCTAGTTGTAGCCTCTTCACTCTAAGATGATTACACTACGCAATATTATGATGGTAATATGTTGTTAGTTTATATTTACTTATATGGGTAAGTGAATGGTTATCGGTTTATGTTGTAGAACAAGTACCCACTACTTTTACATTTCTTTATTATGATTTCTCGATTTTCTTTTAAAACCTGCATTGTCTTAAATTCATGTTACTGACTATTTGTTAGTATTATAAGTTTCTTACTGAGCTTTTTGCTCAGATCCAGGAGATATTACAGCAGAGGGAAATGAGAATATAGGAGAGGATTGGTCGGACTATATCTATACCTTTTGACGAGATCGATTTAGAGAGAATGTCAACGATAGCTTTCTTACACTTGAGGTTTTGTATATATTTTCTTAAGATATGTATATAAGACAAACACACTTATGTATATTATATCACTTAACTCAGGTTATCTATATATATTATTAAGTGAGGCATCATTTTAGAATTGTGGTTTGAATCCAACCTAGTGGATGACTAGGTATTATTATTTTTTTGATGAAGTAAGGTAGACTAGCCTTGATGAGATGATGTGACTATCGTAGATGATTGGAATGATTTAGAAATATTATTTGTGGATAAATCATCTCTTTTACAGGTTTATGACAGGTTGAGAACCCTGAAAATACAGGGGAAACTCTGGCGAATTTTCCGTTAGGCCTATCCATATTTTAAGGTGATTAAGTTTTCCCGAACTAGATTAGTTTAACTCTGATTAGGTTCGTAAACCTTGTTTAGGTTTGTTTAGTACTAATTAGTCACCTTGTATAGTTAACCTAATGCCTCGAGATGCGACTCAATTTCTTAGAGATTGTGAGTTTCGAATTGGGGCGTTACAAGAACGAAACAACCGCATCTTCAAGGATAAAGCCTCTTCACCTTATAATGTTTCAATCAAAGTAAAAGCAATGATTGCAAAATGGTTTTCCGTTTACTTTCAAGACGCTAAGGTGAATTTTGGGCAATGGTGTTTTTTGGGATGTAGGCCCTACTTGGTATGCAGGGAAAATTTGAAGAATGCAAATTACCACAGCTGTGGTAGTTGAAATTTGCATGGACAAACAGGGCCATAGGTATCCTAACTAGCATAGGAATACCATATCAATCAGCTGATTTATCAATTTGACCGAGAATAACTGCAGATACGAATTTTTCCTGCATACCAAGCAGGGCCTTAGTATTAGATGCACATTAATTTTTCTTTTTATTTTTCCAATTAAGTTGTAATAGATGTTTATACTTTGTAAGTTATTCCCTCTTCTTAATAAAACCTTCTTTCCTATTAAAAAAATTGTATTGACAGGTGAGCTTTCATCTAAATTGTCTAGAAAACTTTAATCGAAGGGTGAGAGCCAAGCGTTAGTGATATCCCCCATCCTCATTTACAGTGAGAGATATCCTACATTTAGAAATATCCTTATTTTTGTAAAATACACTTAGAGGCATCTTCTCAATAAACTAGAGGATATCCTTACCCTTTTATAATAAAATAAGGGTGTTGTTAAAGGAGTTCCTCAAAATGTTGAGGGATGGACAAGTTAAATGGGCTTTTAGTCCAAAATCACATTTTTAATTTTTTCTTTCTTTTTACTAGGGGGNTTGAAGGGGTTTCCAACTTATATGGCAGGTGGGACCGACTATACCACTTCAGCTTTTGGCAATTGGTTGGTCGACCTATATCTTAAGGGTGTTGTTAAAAGGGTTCTCTAAAATGTTAGGGGGTGGACAGGATAGGGGTGGATAAAATACTTCAAAATAGTTAAGGGGATGTACATAATTTTACTAAGGGGGTGGTTATCTAAAAATGGGTTGGTATCTTTCCACCCAACCTTAAAAAATCTCAAACTAAACCATCATCTTCACCACCCTCACTCCCACTTCACCATCAGCCACTTCCCATTCCACCGACAGCAACTCCCGTCCATTGCCGGCTATCTTTTTTTTTTTTGATTTTTTCCACCACCTCCACCCCTCTCTTCATACAGATATGTCCCTTCTCTCCACCACCCCTCCATCGTCTCTACCCCTCTCTCCCTATTGATCTCTCCACTCTCTCCACCACCACCTCTACATCTCTCTCCCTCCATATATTTCCCCTTTCTCCACCACCTCCACCCTCAACTACCTCTCTAGAACTCGACCATCTCTAGATCTCACCCCTATCTATCTAACTAGATCTCGTCATCCCCATAGATAAAAAGAAAAAAATTCAGTTAAAAAATATTTCAGATCTAAAAAAATTTCAAAGAAGATGACGAATTCGACCACTGGTGGTTGAGTTTTTCAGGAAAACTCAACCATTAATGGTCGAATTTTTCATCAAAACTCAACCTCTGGTGGTCGCGTTTTGTTGAAAAGTTCAACCACCATTGGGCCGAAACGGATCTGCAAATCTTGTTAATTCCTAAAAAATTTCAAAGAAGATGACTAATTCGACCATTGGTGGTCGAATTATATTGAAATTTTTGACCGCCAATAGGCAGTTCCAAATTTTTTTAAAAAATTTGGACAGCCACTGGAGGTTGATTTTTTTAAAAAAAATTCAACCACTGGTGGTTGAATTTTTCGGCAAAACTCAATCACTGGTGGTCGACTTTTGTTGAAAATTTCGACCACTAGTAGTCGAATTCGTCATCTTCTTCGAGAAAAAAACTTTAGATCTGAACTTTTTTTTGTTTGTGTAATGGCGAAAGGAAAAAAGGGGAAGGAAAAAAGAAGGAGAACGAAGGAAAGAAGGGGAGGGAAGGAAAGAAGGTCCTCTCGTTCTTTCTTCCTCTTTCTTTCAATCTTCTCTCTGTCTCTCTCTTTCACTCCTCTTTCTCTTTCTATAATTTTTATGGCCAGTGGTGAGGTTGAGTTGGCTGGCGGTGGAGTTTGGTTCAGTGGTCGGCGGTAGAGGTGAGGTGTTAGTTTAGTTTACACCCTCACCACCCCCTAGTAAAAAGAAAGAAAAAGTTGAAAAGGTGATTTTGGACTAAAAGCTCATTAAACTTGTCCATCCCTCCCATCATTTTTAAGAACCCCTTTAACAGCACCCTAAAATAATAGTTTTATTAAATATTTTAAGGAATAAAAAAATTAAAAAGTCCATTCTTCTTCCACCACCGCTATGGCCACCGGGAGTGAGTTATCGCACGCATCTAACTCTCTTTGGGCACCCTCCTTTTAATGGTCCCCTTTGAAAGAAGAAAAAAAACATGTTGGTTTCCCTGATTTCTCTGAAACTAAAGTTACCCAACTTCCACTTATCAATACGATGGAGGTTACTCCGTCCAGCAGCGATGGAGAGTATGAAGGAACTGATCAACCCTAATAAACTTTTTTTTTATGGAAATGGATAAAAATTTATTAAATGATAACTGTTGGATATATATTTAAAAATTGTTTTGTACAAATAGTTCATCAAAACAACATTGGAGTAGTGGTTAAGATTTTGGGTTCCCTCTTTGTAATACTCCAAGAAATTCCATAGTGTAAATATTCCACACTTAAGTAACATAATTAAGTTAGTATGAAAGTATGCCCATTTGGGTAAGTGTTGATTTGAAAAATAAATTTCTCATATGCATGGCAATATGCATGGAAATTCATAATGTACTTTAAGAGAGTTATCTTTAAAAAAAAATTAGTTATTTAATTAATTAATAAAATATTAATAATAATATTTTATTATAAAAACGTGGGCTGCTGCTACAGTAGCCGCCATGTACTGTAGCAGCCCACTAAATGGAATAAAAAATATTTTTTTATATTAAAAAATTAAATATTAAAATAATAATAATAATAATAAAATCTCAAAATTTTTCTATATAAACCCCTCTTATTTTCTTCTTCAAAACACAAATTTTCTCTCCCTTCCTCTCATTTTCAATATATCAAACTTCTCTTCCTCAACTCTCTAAACATCTCTTTATTTTCTATATATTGTTTTTGAGAAGATATTTTCTATATATTGTTGATATTACAAAAATCAACAAGGTTATAGAAATTCAATGATCTACGCCATTGGATTTGGATATAGCGAATAAGGTAGGTGGGATCCCTACTATAAACAAAATCTAATTTTATGTTTTTGTTATGAAATTGCATATGAAATGTATTTATCTTGCATCGTTACAATTATTTATTTAATGCAAGGGTTGAGTTTTTATTCATAAGAAAAATGAATTAAAGGAAGTTTAATAATAACTTGTTATCTAGATTAAAAATAAATCTAGATGGTATCGATAATGGGGGACCCCCATAACACCTGCAGGTACCATTGAGTTCCGACTTGAGGAGACGGTGGACACCGATGAAATGGACCTAAAATAATTAATGGTTAATAATTGAAAGATTTAAAAAGAAAAATATCTTTTTGATGCATTAATATGGTAATTTTTGCATGTTTTAGTATTTTTGGATAGTTTGCACCTACTGAGTTTTACTCACCCCTAAATTCATCCCACAGGTTACGTTGAGGGTGAAGGATTCAAAGATGTACAGATTAAGAAGCAGATAGCTTGTGTTATCAAATTTGTATAAATATAGCTGATGAATTAAACTACTATTCTATCACTTGGGATAAGGGAGATTTGTATTAATTCTTATTGTTTTAACATTCATATAAACTTAGATGTTAAGTTTTAAATTGTATAATTTATGTATTAATTTACATTTAATTATCGTCATGAATAATTAAATTAATTAAGTTTTATACGAAATTGTATAATTCCCGTAATTCATACTGTCAGATTCACAAAATAGTATTTTTGGATATGTTCCGGTCAAAATTGAGCCGAGTCTATTTCTGACAAAATTATAGATCTCGATTTCTCTTTTTCAAAAAGGTATTATACTATGTATTTCTAATTCCGGGTTAGAGAGTAATTTCTCTTCAAAGTTACTGATTTTTCAAAAATTGTTAAAAAGTTGAAATTATATTTTCTGAGTTTCTACACGTCCGTATCAGTACTTAGGATGCATATTTGGGCCCTTTATATTCCGAATTGGCCTCAGGCTATTTCTGATGAAATTTTAGATCTGTGAATCTAGTTTTTAGAATGAGTTTATTTCTAAAGTTCGGATTTACGGTTAAGTAGATACGCCTATTTTACTCGACCGTATGCAGTTGATACAAAAATTATTTTTAAACATTACATTTTTATTTTTCTTTGACTTGGATTGATTTTGACAAGTCAATGGGCATTGACCTAAATATTGGTTGATTTGAATCGACTTTGACTTAGCTAGAGACTTAAGTTGACCTTTACATTGACATGGTTGACTTGGGCCTTACTTTAAGGTAACTAATATTGACTAAAGTAGAGTATTAATAAAATATTTTTAAATTCATTGTCTTTCAAAAGTAAAGTAAATGAGTTTTATTTAATATTTTTACTTACACATCTATTACACTAATCACGCTTTGGTTTTCGGACTCGGCGAATCAGGTCGGATTTAGAGTACCGTAAATCGGGGGTGTAACAGCTTGGTATCAGAGCACAAATTCCTGATTTCTTGGGCTTGTGAGTTCTAAACTTTCATTATATTATAAAATTTTCTTTTATAACAAAATTATTTATGTTTTATTTTCTCGCATAAAAAAAAATTATATGAAAATTCTTTTCTTTTCCTTACTCATTTATAGGATGGAGTAAGAGTGTGTTCAGTTTAGAACCAAAATAAATAGGATAAACCCTGTGTTGTGTTGGGGTGGGATAATAACTAAAAATCTTATTATAATACGGTTGGTTGTATATAGTTATTAATTAAGGTTTACTGCTAGTAAGACCTTTGTACGAATTATTTGTTTCATATAAAAGTTATGCGTAAAGCAAGTTGATCTATTTACATGATTATAGAATACATATAGGAAAGTACACTTGAATGGATAGTGAAGTTGATGCTTAATTTTTGTATGTATGTTCAATAATATTGAAATACATGCTTGTATGAATAATGACAGAGTATATATGAATAGTACCTTGTATACATGAATAATATCGTATACGTGAATAGTTATCGAAGGATAGTATCTAAGTGACAATAATATGTGAATTATATTCTATAAAGAATATTTGATAAATAATGCAACATAGTTGTGAATAATGTCGTATATGTGTACAATACCGTATATGTGAATAGTGTCACGGAAATAGTGACCTTGACTAATAGTTCATAAATTAACTTTTATGATGAGAATTTGATGAATAATATGTTATACAAATTATATACCAATCATGCTATATGATTTGGTGAATAATATTTTGTGAATAGTCTAGTATACGTGAATATTGACGGTATACTTGAATAATATATATATAACACAAATTAACAACGTACATATGAACACTAAGATATTAATTTATTCTAAATAGATTTGCAAATAATGCAAAGAAAATAATTTTTAAATAGTAAAATATATATGGTAATATATATTTGAATAGTAACATACACGCGGACAAATAGTGGTGTATAAAATTCAAATTATACTACGTAAAATTAGATTTACAAAATGAAGTAAATTAAATATTTTAAATGAAGAATACAAATAAACAATATTGTATATGAAGAATATTGTAAACATTGCATCGTATATATAATCAATGTAGTATGTATACATAGATTTTGTATACGTATACATTGTATTAATAAATCAGAATTATGAGTAAATAAATTATTTTCATTACTAAATATACATAGTTTCTATTTGAGATAATTTCTAAATGTATTTGTATATATGTGGTCTTTAGCCACAATATGAAATTATAAATCTAGTTTCATATGAGCCTGACTTTTTAAAATTAGGAGTTCTGAATTTCAAAATAAAATAATTTTAGTCTGACTGATGCATTCTTGATAGTATGCACATAGTCCAAGGAAAATGATATTTTACTGAAAATATTATAAAATAAAAGTATTTTTTTATTATTATTTGAAGAGAAACAAGCATAAATTTTTGACTTTAGTTTCACCTGATTCCAATAAACGGAATAATCAGAATAAAATTTTAAACTTTGGTTTTAATTTTTAAGTTTTGAGTATAAGATACAAATTTTGGTATACAAGGCTGTCAGTATACTTATGACATATTTTTGAACACCTTATAGTAAAAATTGATTTCGGCTTATTTTAGAGAAAATTTTAGCTCTTGAAAACTAGTGTTCAAAATGGGTTCAATTGTACTATTTTGAGTAACAGTTAGGTAATTACAGTGATTGTTGTCAACTGTGCACAATTAACTCCGAAAATTATTTCAAAAGTGAAACAAATAGTTTTACTGAATGTTTTAACTTACAGTTTTACTACACCTCGAGCTAGATTTTCTAGGTCTAAAAATCGAAGTGTGAAATATCACTTGGAACTATTCTAATTTAAGGAAGCTAGTGAAAAATGATGTGACACAAGGAGTAAATGAGTTTCACAATATTTGTGAAGAATGACGAATAGGAATACTTTGATATTCGAATATGTCTAGACTTTGAAGAAATATGGTTTCAATTTGAGAATAAATTTATTCGAAGTTACATTACGAAATACTTTTATGTTTAGTACACTTTTGACTTATTAGTCAACTAAACTTAAAGTTGGCATGATTACAATGATATAATTATGCACTGGTATTTCTTGATGCATTCCGTGCTAATGCTTAGAAATTTTGAGTTGTACTATGTGTTTTGACTTCTTGAAGAAAGTCGGTTGACCTTATTGAATCAATAAGATTATGTGATTTGATTATTAATTAGGAACCAATTGTTGGTTGATCTCATTTGAGATGGTTAGATATAATGTAATCCCAGAAGTGGATAGGTTAGCATCATCGGGTAACGTTAAATTGTTTCAAAGTTGTAGAAAGTCAATTTTTGCACTTTGTTTAAATAATTATAATTATTTTTTGAGGAATTAAACATTAAGTTTATATGCTTCAGTTAATATTTAATTATCGAAACCGTTGGACGGATATCGAGGATATATAAACACCAAGATAATTTTTAGTAGTATGCAAAATTTTGCAAGAATATTGAAAAAAAAAATGTTTTTACGTACGGTGGATACGTGGTGTTATTTTGAGATAAGAGATGGCGATGGAAGTATGATGAAAAGTAGTCGGTTCTCCATATGTATTACACATACCACATAGGATGGCACTGTTTGGACTGATCATCTAAGACAGAGCAACCATGTGGGTAAGTGGAAACAACATAGAAGGTCAGCCACTGGGTGATTATTCATACCAAATCATGTATTCTCCGACAATCTTAATTTTCACCACATCGTAAATTTAATGGAGAAATTCATAAGCAAAACAACACCAAATGAACTCAAGTTCAAATCGAGATTAAAATCTGAAATTAATATAAAATACAAGTTATTTTCTAAGTATGTTTTACCTTTTGGATGTATTGAATTTCGGGACGAAATTCTTTTTAGGGGGTGATGATGTAATACCACAAGAAATTCCATAGTGTGAATATTCCACACTTAACTAACATAATTAAGTTAGTATGAAAGTATGCCCATTTGTGTAAGTGTTGATTTGAAAAATAAATTTCTTATATGCATGGTAATATGCATGGAAATTCATAATGTACTTTAAGAGAGTTATCACTAAAAAAAAAAAAATTAATTATTTAATTAATTAATAAAATATTAATAATAATATTTTATTATAAAAACGTGGGCTGCTGCTACTATAGCAGCCCACTAAATGGAATAAAAAATATTTTTTTATATTAAAAAATTAAATATTAAAATAATAATAATAATAATAAAATCTCAAAATTTTTTCTATATAAACCCCCCCTTATTTCCTTCTTCAAAACACAACTTTTCTCTCCCTTCCTTTCATTTTCAATATATGAAACTTCCCTTCCTCAACTCTCTAAATATCTCTTTATTTTCTATATATTGTTTTTGAGAAGATATTTTCTATATATTGTTGATATTACAAAAATCAACAAGGTTATGGAAATTCAATGATCTACACCATTGGATTTGGATATAGCGAATAAGGTAGGTGGGATCCCTACTATAAACAAAATCTAATTTTATGTTTTTGTTATGAAATTGCATATGAAATGTATTTATCTTGCATGGTTACATTTATTTATTTAATGCAAGGGTTGAGGTTTTATTCATAAGAAAAATGAATTAAAGGAAGTTTAATAATAACTTGTTATCTAGATTAAAAACAAATCTAGATGGTATCGGTAATGGGAGACCCCCATAACACCTGCAGGAACCGTTGAGTTCCGACTTGAGGAGACGGTGGACACCGATGAAATGGACCTAAAATAATTAATGGTTAATTATTGAAAGATTTAAAAAGAAAAATCTCTTTTTGATGCATTAATATGGTGATTTTTGCATGTTTCAAATCTAGTATTTTTGGATAGTTTGCACCTACTGAGTTTTACTCACCCCTAAATTCCCCCCACAGATTACGTTGAGGGTGAAGGATTCAAAGATGTACAGATTAAGAAGCAGATAGCTTGTGTTATCAAATTTGTATAAATATAGCTGATGAATTAAACTACTATTCTATCACTTGGGATAAGAGTTATTTGTATTAATTCTTATTGTTTTAACATTCATATAAACTTAGATGTTAAGTTTTAAATTGTATAATTTATGTATTAATTTACATTTAATTATCGTCATGAATAATTTAATTAATTAGGTTTTATACGAAATTGTATAATTCCCGTAATTCATATTGTCAGATTCACAAAATGGTATTTTTGGACATGTTCCGGTCAAAATTGAGCCGAGTCTATTTCTGACAAAATTATAGATCTCGATTTTTCCTTTTCAAAAAGGTATTATACTATGTATTTCTAATTTCTGTTTAGAGAGTAATTTCTCTTCAAAATTACTGATTTTTCAAAAATTGTTAAAAAGTTGAAATTATATTTTCTGAGTTTCAACATGTCCGTATCAGTACTTAGGATGCATATTTGGGCCCTTTATATTCAGAATTGGCCTCGGGCTATTTCTGATAAAATTGTAGATCTGTGAATCTAGTTTTTAGAATGAGTTTATTTGTAAAGTTCGGATTTACGGTTAAGTAGATACGCCTATTTTACTCAACCGTATGCAGTTGACACAAAAACTATTTTTAAACATTACATTTTTATTTTTCTTTGACTTGGATTGATTTTGACAAGTCAATGGGCATTGACCTAAATATTGGTTGATTTGAATTGACTTTGACTTAGCTAGAGACTGAAGTTGATCTTTACATTGACTTGGTTGACTTGGGCCTTACTTTAAGGTAACCAATGTTGACTAAAGTAGACCATTAATAAAATATTTTTAAATTCATTGTCTTTCAAAAGTAAAGTAAATGAGTTTTATTTATTATTTTTACTTACATATCTATTACACTAATCACGCCTTGGTTTTCGGACTCGGCGAATCAGGTCGGATTTAGAGTACTGAAAATCGGGGTGTGACACTCTTTGAGGTCAAGGGTTCAAACCCTCTTCCACCCATTATATTAGATATATATATATATATATATTAATCAAAGACCGGGCCGGGCCTTTGGTGTAACGCCCCGTACCCCAAAATAAGGGACATTACCATCAGTCTACAACGAGACTCAAATCCGGCAGAGTCTCCTCTGTAATCTGGACCTTTCGTCACCTAATAGACACAGTGCATATAAGAAATACGCAGCGGAAGCAAATTTAAACAAGGATATGCACTAAAAATTTGCCACCCATTTTCCTTTTTTCCACTCAATTGAAATCCCAACGATGTAGGACTAGGAGGAACCTGTAAATAACTACGACATTCAAATTTCTCGCTTAACATGGAGATAACTGTGATATCATATATAGTTATGTTTGTGATTTCCTATCAAAATATATGTATAGTGAAAAAGATAAAGTAGGAGTTGTTTTCATATAAAACAAAGTAACATAAGGCTCACAACCGAGCCATAAATTAGTAGCAAAACATCCACTGTTACCGAAGAGAGGGAAAACCTACATTAACCCAAAACAAGGAAATCCCTCGCCAACCACGTCGTCACAGCACCACTAAGGATCTTACCTCGATCCTTAACTATCAACTGTAAAACCACGAAAACAATTGGGTGAGAAACTCAGTAGGTAGATCAACCATCCTAATATCATCACATGCAGCGATAAATCCGATAACAGCTCAAAGCATTCGTAAAAGCAATGCATATTATATAGTTGATTTAAAACATCCAGAAGACCTGCATATACATATACAAACAATAGTAGTGTACTTCTGCTAGTGTAGTCAAGGAACACGACTGGGTTACCCCAGTCAGAATTATTTCGAGATCAGAACCAAGTACAACGATTTGACGACTGCAGACTAGACAAGGGCCCCCAACTAATCCAGATAAGGTTCCCCGACAACCTTCCCCCTTGTCTAACACCCATCGGGCAGGCATGCGAACCTCAGCTAAACTAGTTACTCAACACCACCACAAACATGGTTTAACAGGAGATAATCGTGACTTCCCAGACTTCCCTAGATGTACCTGTCTCCCTGAGGTCCCATTCCGCCCTGAAGACAAGGACACCTAGCAAGGTCTAAGATGGTTTACCACATCCGGATAAGCATGATCCACCATCCTTGTGGAAAGTCATCAACCTTTTATAAGCTCACCTTAGTGATAATATATAGTAGTATATATATATGTTGTGTGTCTTTTAGGTTAAAGTTCGAAAACTATTTTGGAAGAACCCTCTTGAAAACCGAAGTCCTTTTTGTAGAAATCCCCTTTTTGAAATTTCTTCTCTTTTGAAAATCTACATACAACAAGTGAAACTGGTCCTAGGGGTGAGGGACCATGG
>MVGT01003477.1:18762-33904 GCA_002174775.1 Macleaya cordata
ATAATAATAATAATAATAATAATAATAATAATAATAATAATAATAATAATAATAATATTAAGGGATAATGACCAAAACATCTAATATATAACTTTTTTAATCCATTTAGTACAAAAGATTTTTAATAAGACTGAAATACCTTTTTTAAAGCTTTTCGAATCCGTTTAGTCCTTTTTAAACTTTTCTAAATCTATTTAGTCTATTCCTTCCTTTTTAATGTTCCTGTTTTACCCTTATTATATTTCTCAATCACCTTTTTATCTTTTTCAAACTTGTACAGCTGTATGAGAAAGAAATGTAGTATCTTTTTCGTTGTAAACTTTAAAATACTGTATCTCTTCAACCAAAGTTCAGATTTTGACAAAATTCATATATTTGGAAAGCACTTTTTGAGATCTTTGAAACTAGACCAGTCAAGAATGGTTTTTGACAAAAAAAAATTCACGTAATTTATTCATACAAAAACGTTTTTGCATATGAGTTCTTGCAAAAACGTTTTTGCATAGATCTACAAAATTTTTTTTGCATATGCTAAATCATTATGTGAAACATTTTTGCATAGATCTATGCTGAATCATTTGTGAAACATGATTTTTCATAGTTCTTACAAAAATATTTTTGCATAATTCTATGCAAAAACGTTTTTGCATGAATTCTATGCAAAAACTTCATGCAAAAACGTTTTTGCATAGATCCATGCAAAAATATTTTTGCATAGATCCATGTTGAATTTTTTCTTCTTCTCTCATCTATCTCTTTCTGTTCTTTTTCCTCTTCTTTCTGTTTCTTTTCTTTTCTATCTCTCTCTCACGTCCCTTTCTTCTCTCTCTATTCTCTTTTTCTTTCTTTTTCTTCTTTTCCCTTTCTTTCTTTTTTCTAATTAGATCTTTCTTCATTCTCTCTTATTCTCTTCTCTCTATCTCCTATATTTCCCCTCTTCTCTAACCCGATCTCTCTCTCTCGATAGTGATGGTAGAAGCTATATGTCTCTCTCTCTCATCATCATCAAGATCTTTTGTTGACTGGTGAGTGATCGATCAATCGAAGCAAAAGAAACAAGTGAAGATCGAAAGCAGCGAAGTTTATTAATGTAAGTTACTTCTCTCAGAAACAAGAAGCTAAAATTTTTTGTTTCAAATAGAAGCAACTTTCTTACTTCTAGAAGTCACTTTGTGAAAGTATTACTATACAAGCTTTTTTACTTTTTAACTTATATAAGTCAAGAAGTAACTTCTTAAGTGGTTGTCAAACACCCTCTTAGTGATGATAACCGGTGGAAAGTGGAGGAGATGGTGCCGATTGAAAGTGGTGAATGTGATTGCGATGACCGCGAAACTTCTATCTTTATGATAGGTAGATGCAGATGAGGTTGATGGAGAAACGGAAGAACGATTGGTGATGGTGGTGGTGGCAGGGATTGGTGGTGGATGTGAAGATTAAAAATTTTTTTTTTTTTTTTTTTTGCGGTGGTGGATAATGGTAGGATGGATGAAAGTGGTGGTGAACGTTGATGAAACGGTGGAAGGTGATGGGATAGGACCGGTATGCTCTAATACCAATTGATAGAAACCGATTATGAGTTCCTATCCATAGCCAGCACGAACAACCTAATTAACACTCGAGTAACCAAGTAAACAGATAATTCTTCGTTCTTCTTTTTCTTTTATTGATGACCCAATTTGGGTTTATATAGATTACAAGGATCTTGAAGTTTCTTCTAATAAACCTACAAATGAAACAACTTCTAGAAATAAATTACGTACACAACTAACATACCTGTGAATGAAGAAAAACTTAATCATAAAGCAATTTCTAGAAATAAACTAGCTGTTATTCTTGACCTATCTTCTTCTAGAGATATCTACTTCTTGATCGAGTTATTTCTAGAAATAACTAGCTGTCACTTTGATCGATCATCATATCGATCAGGAATGAACCAAGCATGGTAGATAAGATTGGGCCTACAAATTGTGATCTTATCAGAATCCAGGGTCTTGAATTTGCTATTGACATAACAATAGATACATTGTCTATTACTAAACAAAATTAACATGAAGAAAAGAAAAACTAATTTATATATTATTCACAATTATATCCACTAATTCAGACCGTTTATACAACAAAATTTTGACATTTTGAAGATTATTTACAAACCAGGTTGAAGTTATTTTAGCACCAGTTACTGAAATGAAAAAACTGAGGCTAGAGACAAATACTGCTAAGCTTTCCGGCTCCGAGTTCTTCGAGCAATCTGCAAATAAACGAAGTAAAAGTAAAACCACCACAAATCTGGATGGAGAAAAAAATCGAACAGAACAAACTAATAGTGAAATGGGTAAAAAGTGGGGCAAACTTACAGTGTCCTCTTTCACATCAATGACTTCGGATGCTACAGAAACCAGTTTCTGCTCTTTCTTCTTTCCTTTGCTTGCCCCTAAAAGGGTTACCAAGTCATGTAAACCAAAACAGAAAGAAAGTGGAGGTGAAACTATAATTTCAATTATGAAAACTTCCATAACATGAAACTCCCTATATGTTTTTTATTAGATTTAAGAACAGTAACAGTTCCCTGAAGTAAACCCGCAAGGGAAAAGGGTTTGAATGACAAAAGTATCTGTCCCAAACATGCTTGGATTGTGAAAAATAAATTTTGTGAATCTATAAACTTTTAGGGATTTGCAAACTATTAGGTCCAAACGCACAAATGTTGATGACAAGGTAGGATAACATAATGACAGTAGAATTACTCTATCGTCAGTATGAAAATACAGGCCTAATAAACTAAAGATAAGCTGAAGTACTGAAGTCAGCTATAGTGTGTGACATGGAGCCCATCTTTGTCCTTAGCAAAAACTTATAACTTCATATTAGAATTTCACAGCATTCATTTACTGGGATTATGGATCTTGCCAAATCTTTAGGTCTTTTCACCTTATGTTGATGCGCAAATGACTAACAACATATATTGGATGTATGAACTCATATAAGTGACGCTAACAAATGAACATATGAAGTTCAAAAAGTTAAAAGGAAAATATGCTACATTACCTGCAACTAAGGGAATTTTTCCACTATCAACATCACCCTTCCTCTTATTTGATATATTTGTGTGTTGTTGGTTAGCTTTATCTCCAACAGCATCAATTACCTTGATGCGACTCAAAGAGTTCACCGCAGTATCACTGCAACAAGTCGTTTGTGAGTTCATTTTAGACAAATTCAGATCGAATAACACATGTCAAAGGACCAAACATCTCTAACCAATATGAAGACTCTGACTGTCCACATAGATCTTGACATTTCCTGCGCAATAGAGAACCAACAAGGTTTAATTTTCAAGTTCAAACAAGCAACGACCAACTTCCTCTAACCACCACAAAAGCACTTTCTCAATTAAAACTAAAGATTTGTTTTTATTTTCGAAGTAATTTTTCTTGTAGAAATTTCGGGGTTTAGGGTTTAGGGCCAAAGACAGTAGGAACGTTAACCGCTCACCTAAACTTTGAGTCAAACTTGTTCCCCTCCTGTGTCAATAAAATGTCCTGTAAGCCAACAGTGGCATATAAAAAATATAAAATTGAATTACAGAACACTTACCTGCTTGGGTGAGGAGGCACTACTTATGATCTCCCAATTCTCATTTGCCAAGCGTAACACTTCAACCTCCCCGTTATCATAGGTAATCTTTCAATAGCAACAAAATTATGAGATGTATCAGGGAAAGAAAATAGGTCTTCCATAGCAAATAAAGTGAGTCAACCAATGGATGCATATAAATAAAACTCATCAGGATAATATTACTTAACTGTCTAAATTAATAAAAAAAAAAGATAAAAAAAGCAAAGATAAAAACTACGATGCCAAAATTTGAGTAAACAAGAAACTAAGCTTATTTTAAAAGTTCAAGGAAAATACCATGGGCGTAAGCCTTACCTACGAGAGGAGGTTATAGCCTGGAGGCTATAGAGGCGTATTGCCTCACAGCACACTCCAGAAACACGTAAAACTTTTAAAGGGGAGCTGAGAGCTCAAAAAATGCATTTTATTTCCTTTTCTTTTTTTTCACTTAAACCCCCATTAATGTTCTTTCATGAATACACTAAATAAGTCCCATTGAATTATATTTGGGGCTCCAAAACCTCTTAGATTTTGAGAAATCACAAACCCCACTTTTTAGCCTTACTTTCCCAACTTTGAAGATTTCTTCATATCTTCCTCATCTCTTCTCCAATTTATGTTTAATGATCAGCGCGAACTCAGTTCAAACTTGAACCTTCCAAGACTTGGCACTTTATTATTCTGTTTTAAATTTTGAGTGTTATTTGACTTGGTTAGTTTGTCAGTTGCTCACTTGTTTATTTGTTACTTGACTTGCTTATATTAGTGAGTTGATTTTTAAAACTTAACAATATTGTAGTAAATTAGCAATTATCAAGCTTTCAGGTATTCAGCTCAACAGCGCTACTTATAAGGTAAAACCGATTTTATCGCTCAAGACATGCTTTGATCTTAATCTTCCTCGTTAGTTGTTGTTCTTTTACCAATAATCACAATAAAAAAAGAGTTTCCACAGAAAAGAGACCAAAATGAGAGTCTGAAGGGCGACAGGGGAGTGTGATTCTATAGAATTGCATGAAGCTTTCAATAAACAAGTTCTGTCATATAGATCAAAACAGTGAAATCTTACCAAAGAGTCAAGTAACATTGCATCAAAATGTTGCCAAACTGATGCAACATATATAAGAACTGATAATAGCAATTTAACCCCGCAGACCAGAATTTGGGGTCTCGGGTACAGGGTATGGACTGGGTTTATGCAGTCCATATAAATTTCTAAAGTTCTTGCACTTTTATAATTGACTGTAAAATTGAGTTGCAGAATTCATAATTTTATGCATATGGTCTACAATACGGAATCTTACCTTGTGAGAACTGTTCTGAGAATTGAATTCATCGACAGTCCCTGAACAAAAACTGAAACAAAAAGAAAGAAAGAAAGAAAAAGATTATTATGTAAGCTGACAACTAAAGTTCAGGAGTCTGCAAATATTATTTACTAATCCTCACCTCTTATCAACTGGGGACCACACTTTGATCCGCTTCCCAATAAGCATATCACACTTATCTCCTACTTCCTGTGCATTCCGTTAAGATGGTAAGTTAAGAGATTAAACTAATAGCACACTAAGCATTTCATTGCAAGTATTAGAAACACAGTAAATGCAAACCTGGGAGCTGAAATTATTTTTAGGATTAATATTGGAAACTTTGCATGGTTCTGCAACAGATGAGCTCTTTATTTTTTTCCCGTCAATTTCTTCTGAAGGAGTGCAATCTGTCAAACGTATATCCAGGAATGAAACTTGTGACTCAGATAATGAAGGCCTTGTAATGACGGATCCACAAGAAGATGAAAGTTGATCTTTTCCCAGGTTCCTATCCGTACTTTCAGGTGCTCCTTTCTTATGTTCGTAGGCAGCAGAACTTTCATAACGCCTTCCCAGTGATCTAGAAGCTGTGCGAGATACCAACCCTTTATTTTTATCTGTAGCACTAACTTGCTGCCTCACAGTTTCATGGGATTCCACTCCCTGCTCACTAGATTTTTTTGTTTCTTCTTCCTTTGGCCAGCTTCTTAGAAGATCAGCTTGTTTGTGCAGTGGAAAGTTCATATTGCGTTTTACACCAACTACCTGAACACTATCATCTTGAAGTTTTCTACCACGTTTAGCTGGAGGGCTAGGTGGCTGATGTATGAAAATACAGATACGGTAAGGATAATGGTCCTAATGGAACAGTTTTAAATAATACATATAGGTAACAGAAACCAAAATAATTGATAAGGTTATTAACAACCTACCATAACAATATCGGATTCAAAGACAGAAAGGACTCGTTTAATGAATTTTTCATGGAAGAGAGACCGGGTAAGAAAGTTCGGACTTTCCTGCACAGTCAAAGAAATGAATCAGGATTTTAGGGTAATTAAAAGCCACTATTGTTTAGATGTAATTAGTATATAATATCAAGAACTTGCCTCATCGCTTTTGGCATCAAGACTATCTTTATAGAACGATGATGGCAGCAAGATCAGCCCAGGAGTATGAGATGAAGACATGCGATTAGAACTCAGTGCTTTTAAAATGAGAATACCGATTTCTGCTAGAATATGCAGCTTCTGCAATTGTACTTACACAATTACTAGTTTCATAAAAAAAGTAAAAGGTTCAAAAGCAAAACTCCTTTTGTAAAAGATCAATAACACGTACAGGAGTCATACGAGCATCAACAGCATCCTCAGCCTTTCTAATAGCACGAAAGATACTTAGCATATATGATGAAGTGTCATCGACAGCATTCTTGCTACTATCAACAACACTAGCATTTACCAATGCCTGCAAAATCACCACCAGTGGACTGCAAAAGAAATAGAAGAAATGTGATATTCAAAACTCATATCCATAATTCCATATAACATTGTGCAGAATTTATATACTACCTGCAAAACCTAGCAAATATTTCTTCATCTTGACAGTTTTCAGAAGGGAAACCTAGATCATGAGCAAGAACATGGATCAAGAACACCAATATGTATTCTGGGTAGCTTGTCATTGTTCCTCCTATATCCTGCATTTCAGAACTCTGGCGGATCCGAGCATCTTTACCATACTCTTTAATGAATTCTGCCAAATATTTCAAGGACTAGGACAAATGGACAGAGGAAATCAACAGAAGGAACGGATATTTCGAGAAGGAAAATGAAATGAAGAAAGAACAGTAAAAACATATAAATAAAGGAGATAAACGTACATCTGCTTGCACATCTTTGAAGCAATCTGAGGCACCTAAAGCAAAAGCACATGCATATCTGCTCGGGATAGCACGTTCTTTCAATAGCTTGTGTATTTTATGCAGAAACAATCTGCGCACAAGAGATGAAGGGTCCTGTAATAACATAAGGAAACATAAATATTATGGAAAATATAGTATTTCATAAGGTCAGGAGACGAACCCTAATTAGGTAAGGTCGAATCAATTAACACCAAAAATTGATCCATTAGAGAAGAAAAAAAAAAAAAGAAAACAAAAAAAAGATCAAGCAATCTGACAAATCAAAGATTTTCTTTTAAGTTGATCTCACAAGGGATTCTCTGGAGGAAATGCTGTTGACATGATAATTAGCAGCTGTAAATACTACTCTACCTAAAGAGTTAGTTTGTAGGTATGACAAAAACATGGAATTTGTCAAATTTGTAGCTAGACATGTCAGATAGAATGATCTACTCAAACCCAGTACGGCATCACATGTCTACAATTTATCCCATATATATATATATATATATATATATATATGAATAACTGTAGCTTATATTAAGCATAAAACATTAGAAGAACGCATTTAAATACGTTGATACTATTAAGTTTGTGGGCATCCAACTCAAAACCAATTGGCAATGAGTGGTATGACCCAGGATCATTATATATTGGGTTTGCTAGGCTCTCATATCCCATGTGGGACTATTCTCATCAGATACACATTAAAATTACATAAATACTATTGCTATTTTAGAATTAGCTGAAAATAAGATTTCCATCAATAATGATTTGACTTGGCATGTATTATACACAATCTGCCATGTGACAAAGTACTTGGAAGTTAGAAAATGGAGTCTCTATGGTACATAGGTTTGTAAGAATAATAAATTATTGAATTGTTCATGTTCGTTTAGGCATCTTTTCTTTTCATTGGTTTGCATGTCTCCATTTGGTGGATTTACAGGTAAACAGACAGGGATTATAACATAATATTAGTAATCCCTGACTTCACAAGCAAACCTTCATCGGCAACCTTGACCAGCAAACCTCCTGTAAACTTCACTAGTTAGGCAAATTCTTTTCTCGACTACAGAACCCTAGTAATCCTCGAATTCACACGCAAACCTTCATCAGAAACCTTGAACACAGAACCTCCTATCAACTTCACTAGCTAGGTATACACTTTCTTGAGACATACTTCACTTCTACTACAAGTAGATTACTTTTCATAAGAACCCTCAATTAACAATGAAAGCAAAAAGAAGACAAAGAGAAGTAGTAAACCAAGTTGAAATATGGGCAGTTTTCTAATTCCTTGATGTTCTATTCAATATATTTTCCACTCAACTGATCAAAAGAAAACGAAAACAAAACAGAAAAATTCCACTATATTATTGAAACAGAGGTCCCAAATGGTAGACTCAAACCAACTGAGAAATCAGGATAAGGGAGATAAAGCTATATTAATTGTCTCTAGAAAATCCGAAGGACGGCTGGTAATGGATGTGTTTTGAATGATAAAAGTGCTGTGGTTGGCTTAATCAGATACCACAAGACTGGAGCAGAAAATTCTCCCAGAGATAGATTTCTGACCTGCCAGTATTTTATAAAATTGGAAATATAGCATATTCATACGGTTCAAAACAGATTTCTGATTCCTGATGTGTCAGGATCTGAAAAAGATGCCAGTGATGGAGTAACTGTCACCCCAACTTCTAAGGACTCCAAAGGATACAAGACAAAATCCAATATGATGCCATGTCTTATCTATTTTAGGATAAGAATCAAATGTATAGGTTATCACTCAAGGGGTTCTGTATAGATGTATGTCTTGTCTACTAATGGTAGACTAGTTAAGTATGTGAAATTCTGAATTGATGACAAGTGACAAAACTGTCCTTACTAGAAAGAAGAACATGGTAATACAGGAAGCATAACCATTATTGCAATCTATGACCAGCAGGGAGGCTGAAATTTAATAAGCTTAATCTTCTTACACCTGAACAAGAGGCAACTTAGAAAAGTAGAGAAAGAGCAAATAATCTAATACCAGTGCCACGTATATATCTAAACAATATGAAAAGAATCCAGAAATAACACCTACTTATCAAATGATTCAGTTTTCTAGAACTTGTCAAGGAAAAATCATTTTTATTCTACAACAATCTTTCGATACATTTCATGCATAATGCATAACTAAGGTTGCATACCCTGGCCTTCAGAATTCCCAAGTGAAATATTTGGGGTGAAATATGTAAATCCCATCTTCTAGCAAGCCAGAGAACAGCCTTTGCAGCAGCTAATCTGATGTGAGCTTTGTCACAAACACTGCACGAAAAATATCCATAATGCACATAAGCAGACAGTAGAGTCGTGCTCCCATGCTAATAAATAACGTAATCAAACACTGGAAATACCAACATAACAAGAACACAAGAGTGACCCCTATTTATTATGCCGATAAATTAATAGATGGCACTGATGTAAATTTGTATAATCTGTAAATGTGGATGTGTATGGATCATGTGGGAAAGAGTAGACTGCTCTCCCTACACAAGTTTCTCTTCTTGTTCCTCATCCCAAATCCTACTCTTTGAAATGGTGTTAGAGCTACGGTTAGGGTTTCAGACTAATTTCTGCCTAATCTCTTCTGCTCTTCTTACCTAAATCCTCCTTGTTTTTTTAGGCTTTTAGCACAAAAAGATAAACTGACTGCAACAAGGTCTCTCTGTAATGACTGTTCTCTGACAATTATGTGTAGGTATTGTATGGATCAAAGGTCTCTGATTGGTTGACCCGAAAGTCCATTAAAGTGGAGCTTCTAATGGCTGCATTTTTGCTGTTTTTATGTTTCTGTTGTTGCCTCTTGGGGCATATGTTTCCAAATAGTCCCAAGTGTCAGACTATGACTGTTTTATTTTCGCAGTCGTGTGTTCTAGTGTATTGTAACAAGGGTAGAATTGTCTCTTTCAAATTTTATTATTAAGTACCATTTTTCGATCTGTACATTTAATTATGAATTTATGAAGTTACAAGGGTATCTGAGGAAATCATGGCGACAGTACATAACCCAGGATTCTATGCCTTTTCTTCATCTTATTCTTCTCTTCCCTTCTAGAATTCGATTTTATTATTGATATATGGTTTATTATTACTGTCATTTCCCATGTAAGTTAACATGGTATTAGAGCGGCTTGATTGCATTCTTCTTATTTTCTTTATTCTTCCATCAAGAGAAGAAACAAGGGTTTGCTCAAGAAGATAAATTCCGCAAGCACAGTCACCTCCAAGAAACGAAACATTGTTTAGCTTATTAAACCAGTCATAGACTCATCTCTAATAAGAGAGAACTCATCAATACATGTGAGGGGTTTGGGGGAGAGAGAGAGAGAGAGAAGAAACATAGTGAAAGATACAATAAGAAGAGGGCATGCTAACATAGTTTTACTCCAGGAAACAAAACTTACTAGATCTACAAACTATCAGCGGGTTGAGGTATGGGGCAAAAAGCATTTTGGTTTCATAGAATTGCCCTCGCTTGGGCGATCAACGGGTATTTGGATTTTATGGGACAAAAGGGTTATCAAAGTTGAAGACCATATGCTGGGAGCTTTCTCTATTTCGCTTAAGTGTCGAAGTTTGGAAGATTCTTTCAACTGGGTGTTGACGACAGTGTATGGACCGAATATAACATTTCAAAGAAGTCAGTTTTGGAAGAGCTAATAGACATGAAGTGCTTCTGGAATCTCCCATGGTGCGTCGGAGGAGATTTTAATGTTAGAAGGTTTGTTGAGGAGAAGAAAGGGAACACTAGAATCTCTCGGAGCATGCAAGACTTCGCTGATTTTATTTCAGCAACCAACTTAATGGATCTGCCGATGGAGGGGAGCAAATTCACATGATCTAG
Source organism: Macleaya cordata (assembly GCA_002174775.1). NCBI lineage: Eukaryota > Viridiplantae > Streptophyta > Magnoliopsida > Ranunculales > Papaveraceae > Macleaya > Macleaya cordata. Next base: position 29,486 of record MVGT01003477.1, read on the forward strand.
TAACCAAGATGATCCGACTATGTGCAGATTGGATCGTTTCCTTGTATGTCCGGATTGGGAGTCACACTTTGCAGGTGCAATTCAACAGTTGCTACGAAAACTAGCTTCAGATCATGTACCGATTATGCTGGACTGTGGGGATATTAAATGGGGTCCAACCCCATTCCGATTTGAGATCATGTGGTTCTCAGATCATGAGCTCCCAAAACTACTTGAAGATTGGTGGAAAGAGATGATTGTGGAGGGCTCTCCAAGCTATATATTTTGGAGGAAACTCAAGTACCTTAAAGATATGGTCAAAGAGTGGAATGTTTCAAAATTTGGGTCTTTGGGGAGTAGGAAGCAGGTCATTCTCCAGGAGTTACAGGCAATGGATTTACGTGAGGAAGAACAGGTCTTAGACGAGCAGGAGAGGCTACGTAGGGTGGAATTACAGGCGGAATATGCGAAGGTGATTAATTTGGAAGAGATGAGCTGGAAACAAAAGTCCAGATCTCAGGAGATTAAATTAGGTGATAGAAACACGAGATACTTTCATCATCAGGCAAGCACTAGACGAAGGGTGAACTATATTTCGAAGATACAGGTGCGTGATAGTTTGATTGAGGATGAGGAAGAAATCAAGGTGGGAGTAAGGGAGTTTTACAGGAAGCTATACACGGAGGATGAGGGTTGGAGGCCCTCTTGTGGTGGGTTAACTTTTGAGGCCATCACCATTGAGGAGCAGGCTGCTTTGGAGCTGCCTTTCGAAGAAGATGAAGTATCTAGAGCACTCATTGAGTTGGAAGCAGAAAAGGCACCAGGACCAGATGGGTTCCCTATTGCTTTCTTCACGAGGTGCTGGTTCTTCATGAAAGATGACTACATGCTTTTATTGAAGGAGCTTCATGAGTCAGAAACAATAGACTGGCGATTGAACACGACTTTTATTACTCTTATTCCAAAGAAGGATGGCGCTGAAAACTTGAAGGATTACAGGCCGATTAGCTTATTGGGGAGTGCCTATAAGATTTTGGCTAGGATGTTAGCCTCAAGGCTAAAAACTGTATTATCCAAATTAATCTCTCGACAGCAAGGGGCATTCATTCAAGGTAGGCAGATTCTCGACGGGGTATTGGTGACAAATGAAATTATTGATTCACAAATCAGATCCAACACTGCATGTATCCTATTCAAAGCAGATATTGAGAAGGCATATGATCATGTTAATTGGAAATTTTTGGACTTCATTATACTCAAGTATAGATTTGGGGCTAAATGGAGGAATTGGATTCACGAGTGCATTTCATCTCTAAATCTTTCAGTTATGGTTAATGGTGGAGCAACTAGGCAATTCAGATAACTAGGGGACTCAGACAAGGTGACCCATTATCCAATATCGCCCATTACATGTATTCTATTTCTTTTGATTATGGAGATTCTTAGTAAGATGATGGATGGAGCGATTCAAAGAGGGCTCATTACAGGTTTCATCACACCAAATGGTGTGCCAATGATTTCACAATTAAAGTTCACTGATGATACCCTCTTCTTTGTGTATTCAGAGGTGCAACAGGTTTTGAACCTTCAAGGGGTACTGTGGTGTTTTGAGATGGTGTCGGGTTTGAGGATAAATTTCTCTAAGAGTGTGTTATACGGAATTTGTGATGTATGTTGATATCCTCTACCTTACCGTCTACTTGCCTCTTGTAGGTCCAAAGCCATTTGGGAGCCAGTGAAGGAGCGGTTGGGAAGGAAACTCTCCAGCTGGAAGTTCAGAATTCTTTCAAAGGGAGCCAGACTTACTTTAACACAAAGTTCCTTATCTACAATCTCAATCTATTATATGGCATTGTTCTTCGTGCCTGCCTCGGTTGTTAAAGAGGTGGAGAAGATTCTGAGAGATTATTTATGGAGATCAACAGCTGAATCAAGGACGATGCATACGGTTAATTGGGGTGAGGTTTGCAGGCCAAAGGATGAGGGTGGCCTGGGAATTAGACGAATCAGAACCATGAATGAGGCCTTGCTTGGGAAGTGGCTTTGGAGTTTCAGCATTGAACGACAGAGTTTGTGACGAGAGGATTGTAGCAAAGTATGGGGAGACTAGTGGAGGTTTGATTCCTGTTCAGTCGACTATTACGTATGGTGTGAGCGTTTGGCGAGGTATTATGAACAGATGGGACAAGTTCTTTCCAACTGTGAGATTTAAGGTTGGCAATGGCGAATGAACACTATTTTGGGAAGACTTGTGGTGTGGTGACCAAAAGCTTAAAACTAGCTTCCCAGTATTGAACATGGTTTCCTCTATCCAAGAAGCTACTGTCAAAGACATGATGAGGTTTGAAGAGAATCAGGTAGGTTGGGATTTAGGATTTCGAAGAAGTATAAATGATTGGGAGGTGCAAGGTGTGGCGGATGTACTCAATCAGATTGGCCAAGCCCAACCGAATCAGGCTGTTAGTGATCGACTCCTTTGGAAACAGGACAGGAATGGGATCTTCACAGTAAAATCTTTCTATTCTACTCTCGAGCATAGAGGTGGGGATTCGGATTTCTTGGTTAAGAATATCTGGAAAGCTAAAGTCCCATTCAAAGTTATTTTTTTCTTTTGGGAAACTTGCTTACACAAGATCAACACGTTTGATATGCTGCAAAGAAGAGGATCAACGCTGGAAAATAGGTGCCCAATGTGTAAACAAGCACTTGAATCAGTTACACACCTATTATTTTTTTGTGATTATGCAGTGGGGGTATGGGAACATTTCTTCTCGATGTTTAACATCGCTTGGGGCCTTCCAGGGACGATACAGAGCATTTTTGTATCCTGGTATTGCCCTCTCCCCTCAAAGAAAGCTAAGTTTTTATGGGGTATTCTTCTCTTTGCGGGGACATGGGAAATATGGAAAGAGAGAAACCGAAGGGTGTTTGATGGGAAGGAAGGGGATGTGGAAGCGACTATTCTTCAGATCAAGATGGATCTATATCTCTGGGCCACTACAGACCCTCTGTTTTGGGGATATAGACTAAGTAGCCGGGATCGGGTTTGGAACAGACTCGGCAAGGGGCCGATCCCCGAGTCAGGCGAGTCGGGGCCGATCCACTCGGCTGTGACTCGGACCACTCAACTACACAACTACATTAGAGAGAGGAAGAGAAGAAGAAGAAGAAGAAAAAAAAAAAAACAGAAAAATAAAAAAATACTGGTCTGTACGACCATGGAGTGTAGAGAGGAAGAAGAAAAAAAGAAAAAGAAAGAAGAAGAAGATCTGGTTTAAACAGAAAAATAAAAAAATACTAGTCTGTACGACCATGGAGTGTAAAGAGGAAGAAGAAAAAAAGAAAAGGAAAGAAGAAGAAGATCTGGTTCTTGGATTCTACTGCTGCTGCGATCATGTCTTAAATCAGACCTGCTGCTGCTGCTGCCGATTTGCTGCTGCTTCATCTCAACCCAGATCTTAGCCTTATCCAGATCTAGAAGAACCAGATCTGCTCTTTATCAAAAAAAGAACCAGATCTACTCTGCGCGGCATTCTCCTGGTGATGGTGGTGCTGAAACAGATCTTAAAGAAGAAGAAGAAGAAGAAGAAGAAGAAAAAGAAGAAAAAAAACAGAAAAGGAAAAATGAAAATGGGCCCTCTTTTAGGGTTTCTCCCTCTCTTTCTCGGTTTCTCTCTCTTTCTTTCTTTTATTTTACTTAGGGGGCTGAGGAGGGGTTAAAGTTTTTTTTTAAAACCCAGAAGTAGATTTTTAACACAACTAAAATGGGCGAGTTGGTGCCGGGTGACTCGCCGAGTCACACTTTTTGGTCAAACTCAGGTGACTCGGATGTGACTCGCCGAGTGACTCGGCTAAAAGTGGACTCGGGGGATCGACACTGGCTCGGCCCGGTCCCGAGCCCTGAGTTACTCGCGAGTAACTCGGCGAGTCAGGCCGATCCCGACCACTTAGGATATAGATTTCGAGATTTTTTGTTTTTTGTGGAGTCTTTGCTTATGTAATTAAAGTCAATAGACATAGACATGGGGAGTCACCTTTTTGGGTGTGTTCTAGTAGTTGGTTATTGGGTTCTCTTGGGGTCAGGGCTTTTCTAATGCGTGTATGACATCTTGTGACCCCATCAATGGTCTTTTTCCTTTTCTTTTTGTTTGTCATTATTTTGTATCCTTTTGCCTGTTGGCCTTCTTAATAATATACTCACTTATCAAAAAAAAAATAAAAAAATACATGGTTTGGCTTATTAATTCACTTCCTTCTACTTCTGTTCTTGACTTCCCATTGTTGTTCCTTAAAACAATAGTGTGTACCTACCCTATATCTTAGTCTAAGTGGTCGGACTCGGCCAAGCTCGCCGAGTTACTCGCGACCAATCCCATCTCCAACCGAGTAACTCGGCGATTTTGATGTGACTCGGGCGAGTTTTGAATCGCCAAGTCACTC
>MVGT01003477.1:34958-82863 GCA_002174775.1 Macleaya cordata
TCTTTTTTTTTATTTTTTTTCCCCCTTTTCTTCTTCTTTTCTTCTCTTCTTCTCTTCTCTTCTTCTCTTCTTCTTCTCTTCAGTTCTACAGAGCAGCAGCAGATAACAGGTACATAATTTGTGGTTGGACCGCCGAGTCACAGCCAAGTGACTCGGCTCGGACTCAGCTGACTCGGGGCTCGCCCCTTGGCCGAGTCAGCCCAATAGCCGAGTCCGACTACTTAGATCTTAGTTTGTGTAGCTTGATCAATTGTACTCTTCATATCACACCTTTCTACCTCCCTTGTCTATCATCTCTGATCCTCGCTCCATTCAAGAAGCATTAGCACATCAGCATAGATTTATGTAGGAAGGAGATGGTGATAATTCAGCTCAATGGCGTTTGGATATTTACTGATCTTCCTGTTGTTAACTTGTTATGCATGTATATTGATGCCAATGGGTTAAATAAATTACGATCTATGATCTATCTTCCCGATGGTCTTATGTAAAGTCTGAAGCTTACCGAGTGGCAAAAGGATATAAACAGAACCTATGGTATAGATTATTCTGAGACCTATTCATCAGTAGTTAAGATCATGGTTCCAAATTCAGAATGTTAAGTTACGATTTCGGTGGTGATTGGAGTAACATCATTCCTATCTGCATTGATACATATTGGTATTGTTCATGTATTGCTCACTCAGATTCGTAACAGTAGTTGATTGGGCTTGTATGCTTAAGCAGAAATCTGATGGTTACAAATATAATGATTATGTTTCAAGACAAGCAGATAATAAAATAGTCATGGACTGCATAAAAAGCAAGACAATGATGAACAATGAGAACTGTGTTAAGCAGAAAGTGGACAACCTAGCAAGGAAAAAACGGCAAATTTCAAAAACAATTGTAGCTTGGAATTGAAGTTGAGAAAGCCCAGTGCAAACATTGGCACTTCATTTCCAGAATGAGAGAAAGAACAATTGTACACTGCAATGTTAACTGAGGCCACATAAATCTTCAGTTGGGTTCATGGTCTAAGCACAAGAGTTCTCTAACAAAAAAGCATCATGCTTTGGTGTTTGTCACTGAAAAGGTCTATGAATCTGAAAAGCTGTCATTCAAGTATATATTATTAGCTAGAATACCTTGATATAATGTCATCTGAAATTTTACCCTCCGGCAGTATCTTGAACAAAATGTCCAACAATTCCTTAATTTTGTGCCTGACAAGAGTTCCTTGATGTGGCAGGAAGCTCTTCACAAGTGTTTTCAGCCCATAAATCTGCACATGACCGATCGTTGGGCCAGAAAAAATCAAGCATAGAATTATTCCAAAGTCCAGGATACGTCTAAAGTTTAAACATTGCACAAAATAAACATTTACACTATCAGCGGTAAGCTAAGAGGGTTGCTAGGAACACATCCACAAGTAGTTGTTTGACTTATACAAGTCAAAATGTTAGTTTGGTAACCACATAAAAATGATTTCTGAGAAGTTAATTTTTTGCCACAAAAAAATGACTTATTTTCTCGGTTTACATATAATCCCACCAACCACCAACGTAGTAAAAAACACCACCATCACCCCAATTCCCAACCACTCGACCATCACCACCACCTCACCAACTCTGTAGCTTCGCATAACCACCACCAGTATCAACCCCCACAACCAACCAGTTGGACATCACCACCCCTACCTTGCCACCACTATCAGTACCACTACAACACCACATGCCCAATAATACGCCACCCTGTTACCACCAACATTACTAGATCACCAACACCAGCACGCCACCATGATCATCATTATCAATACAAGCCTCGTGCACGTGTGTTGCACGTGCCATAGGTTTAATTTATTTCCTACGCAGGGTTTGTACTAAAAGCGTGCACGCATAGAGCAGATCTAAAGGCATATTTTGATCTACGTGATGAGAAGATCATCTTCACAAAAAATTAGCTCTTGGATCATTCCTACGCAAGTCCCATAGATAAGTGTAAGCAGAGTGTAACAATATAATAATGTCTTTTACTAATGAGAAAATAGAGTGATTGGAGTACTTTAATTAATGGTATTTAATGTTCGAGTGGAGGTATCTAAATAATGGTGAGTGGAATTATTTGATGGCTAATGTTTATTAAATACTAAATATGTCCTTCACTGAATATAAAATTTACAACATTTGCCATCCATTTTGCTTATAAAAAAATAAACACAAAGGGTAGTTTTGGAAGTTTTCCCAAAAAAGCTTCACCACACAACTCAAGTATTTGCATTATATAATAGTATACTGTATAGATATCACCAACTTCTCCATCACCACCGCCACACCACCACCCTACAATGCTCCCGTCAGTGTTGCCACATCACCAGCACCACAACACCATCATCATCGCTACCACCATCATGACACCATTGTCACACCCGATAGCACCATCCTATTACTACCATGTTTCAAAATTTCAAATGTTTCATTTCGGTTTCGATAATGTATTAGAATGAAACCGTTTCAATTGGTATTGGTATGTTATGGTACAATTCATGTATTGTTTCAGAATTTATCGAAATGCTTATGTAAGAATGTTTCAGACTTTCATTTCTTTGACTAACCGAAACATTTGGTCAGAACAAGATTTTAAACTTTTATTGCCTAAGTTAGTGTACTGTCAAACTAACTTTTAACTTTTTTGTAGTAGAAATGCTTCTTTTAGGAGCAGAAGCACTCATAGTTTTGGTTCCTAAATGCCCCCTAAGATGACCATGTATAAGATATGGATAATGACAATGCTACCAGAAACTGGAATAACAATTATTTCTGTTTAAATATGAATAGAGGAGACACAGACAAAACTTAACTTAGCCCATTCCTCCCTCTCTTAATTTATTCATCTTCTTCTATTCTTCTACGACTAGTTATTCACAAATTATATTCTAGTTTTAGTGCTCATATATTCGATTTGTGTATTTATTATTGAATCTTTTACTCTTAAGAGTTTCTTTTGCATATGCAACCTTTGACAGTACTCTGAAACACCAGCAAAAGGAATTATCGACATAAAAGAGTCATGAAAAAAGTTTGGATGTGTACCACTATGCTCATTTGAATCCACATTTGTGACTCAAAATAAACATCAGAAAAGACAAGTAAATGATGGTGGTACTTTTCCATGACATGAATAAGGGGAACAAAGGAAATTGTCTAAAGGTAAATACGGAAAACCAAGCTCCCAAGCGAACAGATTGGGAAGTCTAAACACACTGAAGTCAAATATTCTTTACTCAACCCTCACCTTCAGTTTGCAAGAACTGCTGCACCCAGAATCCTCATCAAATGAATCCAGGTCATTTAGTAACTGCACCTATAAAAATAAAAAAATTTCAACCATAGACTTCAACAAGTCAAAATAGCATATCAGAATAGGTGAGTCGACAGAAAATTTGCATCAAATCATTTTAACACGCAAAAATTAAGTTATGGAAACTAACTAATACTCACATCAGTTTCGTGGAAAATACTTTGAATGAAGGATGTAATCTCCTCCTCTCGAGACTCAAATGTCGATACAGAATATTGTGCAATACAACCCAAAGACTGCAAAACTGTAGGTACATTCTCTCTAGAATGAAGAGAATCAACAAGTTTCTGGACATACACAACATGAATAACATAAGCATAAACTTCACTATCAACAAACATTCCAGAAAGTCAGAAACAAAACGTTAGCAGTATGCTGCATCAACAAGAGTCTGTTCACCAATTACACTTAGCAAACACGATTACAACTAGAACAAAATTACTGAAATTGTGTAAACAATCTGTTTCATATGACAAGGTGTCAAGGTTACCCCCTGTAAAGTGATAAAATACGCAAGTTTGGAATCATAACAGGTGACTTGGCTTATCCAATTAACATAGGTATATATCTTCATTGCCAATTGCTCATGCCTAGAGTGGAAAAGAACAAGTGCCGACTTAGGTACAGAAGACCCAGGCAACCTCAAGATTTGGGATCCATGGAGTATGCATGTACTGATTAGACCTTGTTATCCAGTCCAAGAGAAGTGCTCACCCTAGCTAGACCTAAAGAAAATTTAACTACACTTAGTTAGGACAGTTGACTGATCTGGTTGGGATCGATACCAGGGTTGATCCTAACCAAACCGGTAACATCACAATCAGATTTGGTCTTTACAGAATCTCAATACCTCACCTCAAACATGAGCCAATAAGAAAAAGTGCATACACATATAACATATTTATATTGTATAGGTCCAATCCTTTATCAAATCACAATATGAAGATCCAACCCTACATCATCAAATCACATTAGGTTATTGCCTTATTGGACCTATCGTGTAGATCTGATCCACTGGCAGCTGGAAAAGCAGTGGTTAATTTTGCACTAGATTTCACTCACTTCTTTGTTTCGTAAAAGTAGTATAATATTAATTAACTATTCATTTTGCAATGACAAAAATAAGTATTTTGTTCCCATATGAATACTGGAGAAGTGCAATATTAGCCACATAAAAGAAGTTAATGGACATTTGTTAAGGGATCTACTTGGGAAAGCATTGAGATAAGGAGGCTCTGTTCCTCACTTCCTACTTGTGGGACACTTCGCACAAAAACCAATATTAGATGCAGTGGTTAGTAAGGACCATGTATAAGCATCCTATCAAGTGGATGCTAAAGGCTACATGATGATGCACCTAATGCTAAGAGTAGGTGACTATAAAGGTTTTCAAGTTGTCATTTTTCCTGCAGTAGTTGAAAAGACAGAATCAAGTTCATAGCTGTAGAACCTCTAAATCACCCAATCTCTAGTAATCTGTACTCTATAGTCCCACGACCAACCTTTGACGAACACCTTTTTTTAGATAAGTCTAGCGAGCCTGCATGGTGTTTTCTAGGTTTTGAATCAATGATAGAATATTATAGGCTACAATTACGGTTAGAAATACAATCAAGCTGATATTTTGAGTCAAATATTCATGAGTTAGTATAGTACACCTGATTCACCCATTAATAGAGTACACCAAATTACATCGTATCAATCTGGGTCAGATGATTCAGGTGGGAATCAGTTTGAAACAACTCGTAACTTGATATCATGCCCAAGAAAGAGATCTTAGAGATGCACATTTTAACAAAGCAGCATTTTGACAGATGAGCATATATTAAGGACAAAACCATGTTGAAAAACGAAGTGCAAATAACACAAAAAATATGGAAATTACACAAAAAATATGGAAATTACACAAAAAATGAGAAGATAAATGCCCCCAGGCAATACCATAGTATTGGAAATCAGATATCCAAATATTTCCAGATTCAATAACTAGTTACATAGCCATACCTTGTATAAATCAAAGAATACCAGTTGATCAGAAGTCCCATTCAATGCAACAATTGATGAAACAGCATATTTTGACTGGGCACGAGTTCCCTCCAAACATACTCTCTCCAATGAAGGGTAAATATCGCTACAAAATGAGCAAATGCAGCAAGTTAGCTATGGTATTGTAAATAAAATAATATAAACAAAACTAAAACATAAGAAGGATACAGTTTTTCTTTAAAAGGACATAAAAAAGTCAAAGCATCAATAAATACTACTATAAGGAGATTTTTTTCTTTTTTCTGAAAATTACCATAAGTCCATAAGGACTACTGAGAATTTCAGTGACCATGTTTAATAACCTATTCAAGCAATACATCCAAAACAAAATTTTAACGGTGAAATATATCTCTAGAGCTACCTGAATCTCCAATTCCTATGTGGTACTACTACTTAAAGCTAAATATTGTATGTTCAGAATTCATGGAATATTCCTCAAAAACCAACAAACTAGGGAGAAAAGATGGTTATTCTGAACAGTCAGGTGACTACTGGTCCTGATCTTTAGCTACCATAGATCTACAATAGCACCACAATCACACAACAACAACAACAAAAGAAAAAAAAGACAACATAAAGAGTGGGAAGTTCAAAATAGCAAGCAATCAAGTTCCGCTTCATGAAGAAAACTAGTAGACTGATTAACTTAACCCATTCAGGAAGGACCAGACACCAGAGGACTATGAACAGTTTGGTGGCACAAATCTGTTTTTTAAAGTAGAACCTTTTCATAACACCTCGGTGTCAAAAAAATGTTTTGAGAAATATTTTCATCTGAAAATATAAAAAAGTACATAGGACATATACTTCATAAATTCTTCGCAATTAAAGAATATGCCAAGACAAAAGAAAATAGAAGGCAACAAGTACCTGAGTTTGATAGAGATATGAGGGCCTGCTTTTGACAAAATCTGAAGCAGCTTTTCATAAAAAGGATTATCTTCCTCCAATAACAACACCTTTAACTGCTCTTCAGATCCTCTTAGCAGTGAGGGGAAAACATTTGTAACAGTCTAGTCCAAGTAAATGGCAAATAAAGCAAGTGAATAAAATTTATTCAGGGACAAATTCTTCTTCCTAAGAAGAAGGTATTACTTAGCAGGGACAAAATTCTGGAAGACAATATCTAAATCTAATAATGCATCACAGATTCATAGATCTTCTACATTAAGCAATTACAATAATGTTTACATACATGTATGAAAGAAAGATGAAATCACACCTAAAAGTGACTTTTATTGGAACAACTTAAACCTGACGAGAGATCCATATTAAATCCAACCCGAATTTTTGTTCACTTGAGAAATCTTAATCAACTGATTGCTTTCATTTAACAAATAAATAAATAAGTGGGTTTTCAATTAATTATTATAAATTTAGATCCTAAATAAAAATGTTTGCAAAAATATCGCTTGAATACTTCGCTTAGCTAAGTTCTAGTGCTTGTTTGCTAAAAGCCTGAGCACCAGCCAAAAACACCAAGCTAAGTTCAAGTGCTTGCTTATTGTAAGTACAGGTTATATCTATGATGTGTAAAGGCTGGGAGTTAAACTAATAGAACGATGATATTATGAAATCCTAAAAATGGAGTTAGTTCAAATCTTATACATAGAGAATTTCTTTTCTGTAACTCTTTTACAGTTATATATTACGAAACACTTCCATAATTTATCCAAAAGATTTCAAAAGGAAATTTTGTTCATTATAATGAGTCTAGGATATATAAAAAGTTATTCATGCTAAATAATCAAAATCTGGTCCCAAGAAACTGCACAACAACAAAGAGGAAGCAAAATAGCATAAGATTGGTCATGACAGCATCTCTATATAAGTACAGCATTTCAAATGAATGACATCCACAGGCCACCCACATAAATTGCCTCAAATAAGAATTAAAAATCTCATCTAGAAAGTTCTTTGTAATTCTAAGCAATTATTCTTACCATTAGAAGATTGATAGAAGACGCATTCATATTCTTACTTCCAACATGTTTCCTGGAAAGATCTGATAAGATACAGAGCACATGTTCTGAACCAAATATATTAAATGAGCATTTCGCAGAGAGGGTTCTCAAAAAATCATAGAGTGGATGCTTATTGCCAATCCTTTTTAGAAAGCTATCCTGAAAAACAAAACAGTGTTAACAGGTATTAAAAAAATTTGAAAAGAAACAAAGAAAAGAAATTGTCAAGCATAACATAATTACATTTCTAGCAATCCTTTTACAAAATGTATACAAGTTCATAAAACTACACCCAGTGTGCCTATGGAAAGAACTTTCTAAAACTATTATCATGACTACCACAGAATTAATTAAGATTGCTTCCTATTGAAAATAAAAGTGTATTAGAGAAACAAAAGAAGTTGCTGTATTTAGTACAGAACAAGATAACAAGATCATTTCCCACTTTTAACATACAGCATGCTATGAAATACTTTGGGTGGCTTAAATTACAAAGATGTTACAGAAAACAAGGAACAAGTTTCTTAATTTGAAACTGATTCTTGCTCATGGTTTTCAAGTTTCGAACAATCTCAAGTTGGACTGCGCCATTGCGGGAGCCCAATCAGTGACCCCACATATGTCTGTGTCATTCATGATTTAAAGCCCCTAGCCGGATTGACTATCCAGAGCCGACCCAAGGTGATTCGGTGGAGTATAACGAATTCAATGCACTGTGTCACCGTGTCTTTTAAGTTCTATCTACTTACACAATAGAAGCAAAACTAATGTAATAAAAAGGGGGGTATATTGAGAATTTGAGAGAGAGAGTTAGAGAGAGAGAGAGAGAGAAAGAGGGAGAGAGTAAAGGAAGCCGACTCCTATACTCCAAGTCCCATATGACGGGCGTCTCCTCATACTTTTCTTTACAAAAAATGCTGATCAAAGCCTCTAATAACTATAGAAAATCACTCTAAAAGGCAAAGTTATCATCTATGTCATGCATTCGTCACTCAGGAAAACAAATAAAGTCCATGTGTGTTCTTTCAGTTACAAATGCAGATAAACGTAAAAGATAACTTACTCTAATGTTATATGAAGTTATAGAATTTGTTCCGGCATCCAACAATTGTAGCAAATCCTTAAAGATACTGTTATCTTTCATTTGGTTTAACTTTTGAAAGCACTCTTCTGCTCTTGAAGGATCAGCAAAGGATGCTGACATCTTCACAAATGAACTTCTGCTTCTCTTCTGCACTTCTTCTACACTAGTCTCCTGCATCAACACTTCATGAATCTAATAAAAAACTATAAATAAACACATAGTTCCACCTAACAGTAGATCTACATGAACAACCCAAATACCAACAATTATGGTTGATGAAATGCGAATGGATACAATCAGTAGGACCAAGAAACAAATGCTGAGCATACGGGATACATTTTTTGTAAGGAGACATTTAAACACGTAGGAATGAGACATTAATTAAAATCAATGCCGGAGAGATACCCTAGGTAACCATGTTTATGATTCCAAGGTCAACTACCCACCATATGGAAGAGATTGAAAATGTGGTCCCTAGAGTAGGTTGGAAATGAGCGTCAGTCCATGTGACAAACGGAGTAGAATGTAATGCAATCAAAAGACAATGTGTCGGACGAAGGGAAAGACTGTAATACCCCATATATTCGTATATGTTAGTTGGGTGTAATTAGTTTGGGTGTATTTAGCTTGGGTGTCTTTAGTATGGGTGTGCTGTTTTATATGTGTGGGTGTGAATAGCTTATGAGTGGGTGTGTTTAAAAATTAGGAGAGGGCCCTAGGTTGTAATAAAACTTACAGAAATCTACTTTAGGAAGCTATAGGTTGTGGGTATTATTGATGACCCACTTATTTTAGTAACTACTTTATATGAATGACTAAATATATTAGAAACCTAACTGTTTTAGAAACTATTAGATATTGGGACTGTTTTGGGTTATTAATTGAGGAGTCCTAGTAAAATAGGAACTCTTTAGAGACTTGAGTTTTAGGCTAGAGAATAACCCACGACAATAGCTAGTGGGCTGGTTCGAAAGTGGGAGAAAGAGAGAGAGTTCAGCAACAAGAAAAAGGGTGTTTTGCTGCTGCACAAGGACTGTTTTTAAAGAAAAAAAGAAAAGGAAGGGAGAAGACAACCCTAAGGTTAGGGTTCGACAGCCACCTATAGGGATCTTTTGGGATTCTTTTCTCTCTCATTCAAGGCAGGTTTCTACATCCCTATGGCTCTTGTAGCCTCTCCCAATCTAGTGGTAGTTCTTGCAACTAATCATAGGCATGTTAAAATCGTGTTCTAGTATTGTTTGTGCATGATAATCATAACTACATACATGTACTAGTGTTTATACATGTGATGTGTTCAACTTGTATCAGTTTTATGAATATTAATAGGCTGAATCGATTCTCCATCAGTTATATGTATTATATGGATGTTGAATTCATGTTTACATCTTTTAAAGTATCTATATGTACTCTGAAATAATGATTATATCTGTTCTAACATTCAAAAACGTGCTGAAAACAAATGCAAAACAAATCTAGGGTTTATGTGTTTGTCAAAATTTAGTGTACATGTATTCTGGCGACCTCATTCATATCTAAACTAAGTTATCAACAGTTATATACATATATACTTGCAGGAATTAAGTTTGCACCAGTCACATGTTTAATATGCATGCTGAATTCATATTTAAACTGATGTACCTATGCTGTAATCTTGTTTGAACTGATGTATGCATGCTGAAATCATATTTAAACTAATGTAACTATGCTACAATCATGTTTGAACTAATGTATAAGTGCTGGAATCATATTTAAACTAGTGAATCAATGCTGAAAATAGGAATCAACCTATCTTAGGTTTGGAACGTGTTTTGAACCCAAATCTGTAACTGTTCAAGTTCCTTTCATGCATTGGAATTAGATCTTCGCATATTTTAGTATAACTACATGCTGAAAACCAATCTTATATGTGGTTTGGGATCCATGTGTGTAATGGAGTTAATCTATGGGTTGCTTATATCGACTGTTTGTCAACACTTAGACGGTAATGCTTACTACTTGAATGACCTTGGGTTTACATAAACTATTAGTATGGCAGAGTGACTATAATATTTGAATATAGTCTAATTAGTTATGCGAGTGTAAATAAAAGAAATAAATTGAAGTCTTGACAAGTGGATTGTCCTGCTTTAAGATACTCGTTTGTTTCGTTGGTATCAATTTATGATGATGATGTGATGAATTGTGCAAGTGGTTGGCTCGACCCTCTCTATGTGAAATTGTGCGACGACCGAGGGGTCGCATAAGGGATGATGAAGGTGAACCTAGCCGAAGTTGGTTACCCACATATTGAGCGATAAGGGTTGATGTTAACACAAGCGTACCCGGTGCACGATTGGGTTAGCTTGTGGACCACATGTTGATAGGGTTTAACTAAGGGGTTAACCTAAAACCTTTAGACAGATAACCTAACGAGTTATGAGAGTATAAGTTACACTAACTGATTGTTAAAGGGGTTTACAACTCTTGGAGTTATTATATTATTAGGAATGTTGTGTTATTCTGTTAAAATTATTTTGATTGGGTTTGACTACCAGGATTATAAGTGTATGGAAATCTGTTATTGTTGGGTTTTGACCCAGCTGCTATTTTTACAGGACACAGAGAGCAAGGAGAACAACCGACCTGATCTGTAGAGGAATTTTGGAGGGCTTGAGTTATTTTACTACTTCCTTTTAGGTAGTTAGTAATTATTCAGTTTCATGTCGTCTATGATAGATACCGACCTGCGTGTCGAAGACTCTTTCACTTTAGTTTTTTTTTTATCCTTTCAAACTCTACACTTTTATTATTATTTAAGTAATGACAGTTTTAATATTATTTGATTTGTGTTGACTTGTGAGTTCCATATTTATTCGTTGTTGCCCGGTACTGGCATGTACGATAGATGTGTCTGTGGTATCTTGGAATGTCCCTAAGTTTGGGTTTCAGGGGCGGCCGACCTGAGGATCCGAATTTGGGGCGTTACAAAGACTCCAGCCGACAAAATCATAAATAGTGCATCTAAGGAATCCAATAGTAGCTCCAATAGGCAAAGTGGGGACAAACTAAAAAAGTGGAAAGGAAGGAAGGATTTGTGTAGGCAGATTTGAATAGTCAAGATGCACTAATAATGATCATGCATAAACCAATATGGTTTAAACAGCTTGTAACTTCTTCATTGGGGGTAGAAGCTAAATAAATACACGAAGAAACTGTTCAGCATGCATGTGGTAAATCTCGTATATAGGTGCACCATTGTGATTTTTGTTCTAATTGGGTAGTCCAGTAAAATACCTTTTCTTTTTTTCGGAATGCCAAATAAACCTGCATCTCTGTCTGCAACCTGAAAAAGAACAAAATATATAAAGAAACAGCAATTCCACAACCACCAAGTATAGAAGCAGTTAAGTACCATTACCTCCATTTCTGAGATAAAATGGAATTTAATGCCTTTATATGAGCAAGTGTGAAAAACGAGTACAAAGAGATCCAATGCCTTGTTCTCTCCTCAACAGAAAGATTGGCAGGAAAAAGATCCTCTGCAAGCACAAGCTCCATATTATGGGGCCTGAAAATTTGCAAAAAATATTATCAAGTCCTAGTATAATGACTTTAGTAGGTTTGACCCGTAATAAGGTGTCAATAACCAGACCTGAACTCCTTACAATCTTTATCATAGCAGAGCATCAAAATTCTACATGGAATCTGCTCAAAGTGGTCAGTAAGTGTAATGAGACCTTCAGAACACTTAGTGCAGTACGCGCGATAAAGTTCCAACAACTTCTGCATGGCATTCTTCCTAACAGAAACCTAAGGAGAATAAAGAAAACCTTAAAATCAGCATCACAAAATTCATTAATAATCTAAAACGTGGCTACAAACAAACTAACCTTCTTGTCTCGAAGACGGTCTGTAACCCGTGATATCAGTTCAGGTGGAATGCTTTTCAGGTTGGACTTGGCCAAATCACAAAGTGCAATCACAGCCTGTGTTCTCACTTTATCATCAAAATCTAAGAGTCTTCCTTCAATAGAAGCTGTCACAACTCACAAGTTACCACAACATACGAAAATGTAGCTCAGACTAAAAAGATAGTAACTGTTGATCTCAAATAAAAACTGCTGAATAGCGTACCAAGAACCTCAAGTGATTCAGGCCCAGAAGGATTTGACATGTAGCAAGCTGTAGCACATTGTAAAGCACTAACTCTAACTTCTGCAGACTTGTCAGAGAATCTTTTCAAGAACTCCACAAAGAGTTGGCGGTATTCATGTGCAACCTGCTGTCCGGGTAAAGCAAAAAGCTTTCCAAGTAAATTGACAGCTTTTATCCGGACATCTACCTGATCAGTCTGCCAATGGAATCAGGAAGTTACTAGATGAACTTAACAATTAATAAACTTACAAATATCAAAACCAAAAGATAAGATTTGTAAAAGAAGCAAGAAAATCCATGGTTATTTTGTGTCTAATAAATGGAAGACGCGCAACAATACCAGTAATTCTTGTGTCAAGTTTGGAATCACAGCAAGAAGCATCTGTGGAGCACACTGGAAAACTTCAAAAATAATATCATGGTAAAATTCTTTAAGTTCACTTCCTACAGCATCTCTATCCAAGATACAAGATGTTAAAAATCCATGGACAAGGGGCTCGAGCTTTTCAGCGGATTGCTGAATGATGGAAACAGCAAGCCTAGAAGAAGCAGAGGGTGCAGCCTGCAAATAAAGAGCTCAATTTACTCAGTGGCTTGGAAAGTAGCACTAAGGCATCATATTTGTCAGAGCATATGGATGGCTTCAACTCATTCAATTAACAACTAAAGTGATGAGGGAAGGAAATAGTGGTAGTTCAGCGCATTCCTCCTCAGTGCATGGAAAATAGAAATAATGTATTTTCTTCCAACTGTTGACACTCCAGCCAGTACTATGTTATGAGAGTTGCAGTTCTTGTAGCAATACCAAAGAAATTACAGATTGAAATTTTTTAAAAATGAGTTCGGCAACCGGCATAAATTATGAAAATTTTCACATATACATGTTCATCAGGAAACTATGCTCAAAAATGAATGTTTAAGTTTCAAATTTCTACAGGAATATTATACCAAAAAACGAACCTTTTTGGCATTTAGAAGATTCCGCAAAATCACGTCCAGCAGAGGTTGAGAAACTTTCTCGTCTATAATAAGATTCATTATGGACAACATAGCCTGAAACAGGCTCTGTTGATGATGTTCTCTATAAAACAACATTTACATTACAATTAGTAACATATCTTTAGACCATCTTAATAGACGAAATAAGTAAGTGCTTGTCAAATGACTAAAGACCTGATAAAACATAAACAGCGCAAAATAAAACAATCATAACAAATAGTTTATCAAATAAATAAATAAATAGTAGCACAAGTAAAGGCAAAAATAAAAAAGGTTAGCAAATTTCAAGAAAGATGAACTAATCGACCCAACTTAGCAAATTGTCTTGACAGTTGACATGCATGTACTATGGCTAGGCATCCTGCTTGGTAGGGATCCAAGTCACGACAACAACCATAAACTAAACTGGAAGTCTGAAAGCATACCCAACTGAACATCAGAACTCAGGAAACATTCGTAGATGCACTTTAAATTGAAAGATCTCTATTGGACAGACTTTGGATTTGATTGTGCAATCTCTAAAACATAGTCCATGAGCTAACATATCTGAACGGAGTATGGTTTCAACATAATAAATCCATGTTAAAAGGGTGGATGAGTTGAGCTGTATTTCCAGCTTTCAAGAGGGGAAGAACCCATGATTTGCCGACTCAGCCGACCTGGGCCTGGATCGTCCGGATCGGATCGGACTCGGCAGGGACCAATTAGGGACGGAGCCAAGAATTTTTTTTCTGGGTGGGGCACTCGAATGTGTATTTATATATTAAACCAAAAAAGTTAAAATTGACTTAAGAAGAAGGCACAGATGTAATCTATTTTAGGCAATGGGTGGGGCACTTAAGAGATTAAAATTATAATTTTTCTTACAAGAACACTAAATGCCTATATATATGGTGTTGGACATATTTTTGGTGGGGCACTTGCCCCCACCATCCTCCTATGTAGATTCGACCATGGGGACCGTTCGGTCCTGCTGCTACCTTTCACAGACTCGGGTTGGGATCAGCATGATTGGCTGGATCGGGCTGAATCGGCCAGGCCAACTCGGCAGGATCAGTTTTTTATTTTATTTTTTTGTTTCATTCGGACTCGGTCAAAATTGTCCGGATCGGGATGACTTGGCCAGAGGCCGACTCGACACAATAGGGCTTTTTGTTTTTTACATTTAAAAACGAATATTGGTTCGTCTAGGATCGGGGCCGGATGGGCCGGTCCGACTCGGGATCGTTCACTGACAATCAGGCCGGCGATCCCAAGTCTGTGAACCATGGAAGAACCCATTAGTTTGATTCTCCAATTCTCTAACGACTCTAACATCTTTCTTAGTTGGTAAAGTACCATATGAGCTCTTCTTTATTGTCTTGAGTTGCTCGATGAGCCTTATATCCACTTGAATGAGCAAGTGAAGACCTAAGAGAGGATGGCAATGATCTCATTGCTCAATGCACAAGAC
Organism: Macleaya cordata; assembly: GCA_002174775.1. Taxonomy (NCBI): domain Eukaryota; kingdom Viridiplantae; phylum Streptophyta; class Magnoliopsida; order Ranunculales; family Papaveraceae; genus Macleaya; species Macleaya cordata. Next base: position 49,978 of record MVGT01003477.1, read on the forward strand.
CTTTGGACTGTTAGTTGAGCAAATTTCTGATTCTTTGGTCCAGATCCAAAGCATCTAGGATCCTATGAATGGAAGAATGGAAAGAAGGTTAGCATCTTAGAAAAAGATTTTCCTATTTTTTGGGGAAAAATCCCTCTCTTGCATAGCAATTTACTACATATCGCCTTCAAAATTTTCGGGTATATTTGACTTGCATGGAGAACCTAAGACACTTTGATGTAGAAACAAAGAAGAAGAGAAGAAAAAGTAAGAAAGAATATCTTCAAATTTTGATCAATTTGAATCTGATTCTCCAAACTAATACAAGGGGATATATATATATATATAAACATAATATCCTGATGTGAAAAGAAAACCACCCTAAATAGAACTAATAAGAAATGCTTATATAATAAAAAAAATATAAAAAAACCCAAAAAAATATACCCAGACTCCAAATAATAAAAAAGACAAAAATAACCTAATGTCAACTCCTATGCCTACGCCTGTAAAATCAAGAACCATCGAGGAGATCTCCATTATATATCCTTTAGAATTGGAGTTTTATACAGAAGCTTCACTTGGTTAATCGTTATTCCATGTGTAGAGCAAAGAAGGATGCTAAGGTGGGCAAAATGGAACAAAACATTAAACATATTGCACATTATGAGAAGTTACTATACCACATTACTGATTTGGGTAAGAGAAAGACTCCCTAGCACAATGTTATCAAACATCAATTTGGGTATCATAACAGACAATGAGACAGAAGAGAAATCTGAACTCTTCAGCTTCATTTGTTTCAAATCTAGGTTTTTGTTTCATGGAACCTTGATCCAAGCCTCACCTTATTTCTCCAAACCCACCACCATGTTACTGTACTACGACCACCGACATTGCCAACCACCATAGCAGTGGTGTTGACACCACAACTGCACCAAGAGATTTCAATTGCTAGGTATACAGGAACCTAGTATTACAATCATTAATGTTTTTGAAAGTTATATTCATGCAGAAACATAACTTATAAGTCAGGTTTTCATGAAAACCAAGAAAAAGGAAAAGAACAAACAGGAATTCCATTATAAAGCAGCATCCAGACTGAGGGTTTGTTAGTTCCCCAAATTTATCATGCAACAGGCAAATTCTATACGGTGGGAATTTGGATAGGCATTAGAATAGTGATGTGTACAAAATATTCTAGAGAGAGAAAATAGTTTCTATTTTTTAATAATTTCGTATTAGCTTTTAGGTAGGTATTTTAGGAGGTCTTAAATTGCTATTTTTGAGTTATTTTATGTTTAGAAAGTATCCTTAGGTTAGTAGTTTACTTGGGTTGCAAGTTTTTAGGTTTTTAGTAAGTTTTGGGCTCTTTGGTGAGGAGTTATCTATATAAAGAGCTCCTAGTACGAAAATTAATTAAGTTTTATAATGAATATATTTTGATTAGTAGAAATCGTGTTTTTTTAGAGAGTTGAAACGCTTCCGCAATATTATTTACATCAAATAGCCTTTTAACAAATTTGAGGTACTCACAGAGGACTAATGAAGGAATACTTTTTTCAGGATGATCAATGGTATGGTATTAGTGAACATTGTGATTTACAAAGTTGTGTTTATCGCATTCTCGCCACCAAGAAAGTGAAAATCAAGCCATCTTTACTTGGAGAAACAACAAATGGAGTAGTCTGTATTTTGAAGGAAATTCCCACATTGGGAGGTTTAAAAGTGCCCAAGGGTCCTCAAGTCTTCATTGCCTTGAGAATGTATGGGAAGATCAACAAAGCAAAAACTGAGAAGTCACAAGCAGGAAAAATTTGGAGAAATCCAATTCCACCCACTGTGGAGGCTTTCTTCTTCATATTAGCCAAAGGCAATATCCTGCCCACCAATAATCTCATTAATCGTCAAAAGATATTGCTAACTGATGTATTGAATGTAATGAGCAAGAGAAAATTGTTACTCATCTTTCATTAATTGCAACACTATTAGAGAAGTGTTGAGTTTCTTTTATCTTTTATTTGACATGCACAATTTGTCCCACAAAGACATGATCAATGTCCTTGAGGGAAAACTATCATTTGCTTCATTACCGGGGTTTGACCGTTCGAGGGAAAAACAAAAGCACAATTCTAGAAGCTTGCAGCTCTGTTTGAAGATGTTGTGACCAATTCAAACAAGAAAGGTTTTTAAAAAGCAGAAGCCTTGCTGAAAACACGATAGGAGACCAGTAAGCAGAATCGAGATGGTAGTGCTTTTGATAGGGGTTCTTGGTAGTAGTAGGGAAATTCATTAGATGCTTAGATACACTAATTATTCTGATGGAAGTCCCCGTAGACTAGCTTCATTTCTCTGGTACTATAATTCCTATTCATCAAAGTAATATGACAGTGAAGCTCTCAAAAAGCTTTAGGGTCAAAAACAATTGGTGACTTCCCATTTTCCTAATAATATTTCCCCGTGCCATGGAAAAGCGTGTGGTATCAGTGGACCGGAAAACTTTTGATATCCAGTGGTTCAGAGATGATGACGGGCTGGAGATTTTCGAGTTCGGAGCAGGCTACAGGGAGCACACCAAGCTCAGCCCCAAAGCTGCTCACTGGATGATGAGGGTTTTGGCCGGAGAAGCGCATTTCAATTCTCAACTTCCCTCGAGGTGGAAGGAAGGAAATGCGCTTTGGCTGGCGAAACGTTTATCAAACTCCGGTGGGGAGTATATCGGTTTCTCAGACGCAGCAAGCAAGGCAAAAGATACGTTGATATCTATGTACCGGCGGGAACGACTGGTGGTGGTTGGGAATCTTTGGCTACCGGTTTAGACCGATGCTTTAAAGGTCTTACTGCAAGGGAAACTCTTGGTAAGACTATGGGTCGAACGGTGGCCAAGACCAATCCAACACCTGCAACCAGGGCCTTACGAAACACCAGGATGACGTTGACGACATGCTATCCAAGATAAATCTGTAAGGAAAGGGGGTGAAAGGCAAGGGGGCGAAACAGGCAACTATACAGGGGCGTTGCAGGGCTCCCATGAGGGCCTTTGCGAAGGTGTGTTCCGTTTCCCCAGTGGTTAGCTCATGGTTGGAGGTTTCTCTTGGCATCTCTTCGATTCTGGGGGGATCGCCGGTAGAGATCCTTCCTTTCGATAGAGGTAGAGCGATGTTTTTGCCGGAGACAGAGGCGTCTACAATTAAACTTCTGAACGAGAAATCCTTCACAACTACAGATGGATCAGTTACTTTCTCAAGATGGTTCCCGGAGGTTAACAAAGTTGGAGAAGGTTCGGTTACGCAGTGGTTGGCTTTCAGAGGGATTCCTTTCCATCTATGGAAGGAATCGATAATGAGTATTGCCGGCTGATGTGGTGAGGTCATCGTTATACATCCAATTTCTCTTGCCAGGAGGAATCTAACGGAGTTTCTAGTTAAAATCACAAGACCGGAGGCCTCGTCTTTCCCGTTATCCTTTCCGGTGGTCATAGACTCGACGGTAGCAGTGGCGGTAGTCTCCTTGCCTGAGCACCTACCACTGGGAGACGTGGCCAACGTAGAGAGAGACACGGAAGCTACATCAACAATAGGTGGTAGGGGGAAGGCGGCTAGAGTTCAGTCTTCGTTTGTCTGTCACGTGGGTGATGGGACGGTAGAGCTGACTGCTCCTAAAGTCTCTGACGTAGTTGGTGAAGTTGGGAAACGAGCTGACAACGCAGGTTCGGAAAAGATTTGCTTTGAGGAAGTTGGTGGTGAGGGTGAAGATACTTTAGAAGGCAATCAGAATTTTGGGGAGAAGGGGAAAAAAGCGAGAAAACGTCGTTATAGTTAAAAAAAAAGGCAGGAGAAACGAGCAAAAGACAGAGAGGCAACCAAAGCCACGGGTGCAGTTAATCATCCAACTGAAGTGGGCCACACAGAGAAGTTAGTGGGCCTGGCGGTGGTGGTTTATGAGCCCAGTGATTTGGTAACCAGCCCAAATTGATTAGTGGGCCTTTCTATTGAAAAGAAGGAGACTTTAGGATCTCAACCTCGATTTGGGCCTCAGCCTAATCTTGGGATTCTTGGGCCTTATAAACNGGGGATCGCCGGTAGAGATCCTTCCTTTCGATAGAGGTAGAGCGATGTTTTTGCCGGAGACAGAGGCGTCTACAATTAAACTTCTGAACGAGAAATCCTTCACAACTACAGATGGATCAGTTACTTTCTCAAGATGGTTCCCGGAGGTTAACAAAGTTGGAGAAGGTTCGGTTACGCAGTGGTTGGCTTTCAGCGGTAAAGGAGCAGAGGTTCCTTCTAGATCGAGAGGGTATTCGGCTTCAAGCTCCAAGACACCGTCGGCGGTAGGGTTCTCAACTCCGGATGGAGGTTCCTTTGGCGGAGTCTCGGCCTCTGTTTCGCCTGTATCCAGATTACTGAATTCCGTGAATCGATCTGCAACCCGGATTGGGGAAGACAATGGTTTCAAGGACATTTTGGACGTGGGGATTCGTTTAGGCGTTACTTGCACGGGGAATCCAGAACGAATTTAATCCTTACTGAAATTACTTGGGGTGTGAAGATACAGTTGTGAGATGTTCGAGCTCGGCAGATTTGGGGGTTGAGGAAGAGGTAACTGTTCTTGACTCTCAAGGTGCAGAAGTGAATCAAATCGAGGTTGATCAGGAGGAGAGATTAGAAGACCAGGGGGTCCCAATGGTTCCGATGACTGATATTGAAACTTCTAAAGCTGCTAAGGTAGCTAGGGAGATCCGCAAGCTTGAATGGTCAATAAATGATGGGGCAGATGTTGAGAATGCTAGTCCAAGGGCAAAGATCTCAGGGGAGTTACAGTCTCAATGATCCCCAAGATCCTAAGTTGGAATGTGAGGGGCCTTGGTTCTGTTGAGAAGGTTTTAGCAATCAGGAAGGTAATTAGAGCGAACAAGGTGAACTTAGTAACTATTCAGGAATCTAAGATGGAGACGGTCCCTGTGGAGTTCGTTCGACGTTTGTGGGGGAGATTCAGAGTTGGGTGGAGTTTCATCCCTTCGATCGGAGCCTCTGGAGGGATTATTTGCATGTGGGATCCTGATTTAATGGATATGGAGTCTGAGCTACCTGGGGCCTTCTCCTTATCGTTGGTGTGTAGGTCCATCCAAGATGATTTCGCTTGGCTGTTTACGAGCGTTTACGAGCCCTCGAGAAAGTATTTGCGTGATCAATTTTGGGCGGAGTTGGACACTATCAGGGATTACTGGGATCTCCACTGGTGTTTAGGGGGAGATTTTAACGTAATCAGATTTTCTTGGGAGAAGAAGAGGGGAGCCGTGTCACTTCTAGCATGAGAGAGTTTGCTGATACAGTAGGGAGGCACAAATTGATCGATATTCCAGTTAAAGGTGGCAAATTTTCATGGTCGAATGGACAAAGTAATCCGGTAATGAGTCTGTTAGACAGATTTTTTATCACCTCTGATTGGGAAGTTAAATTTCCAAAGCTGGGGGTTTGCTTGCTTCTTAAACCCATATCCAATCACCACCCAATTTTGTTGGACGGCGGTGGCAACAGATGGGGACCTGGTCCTTTCCGCTTCTTAATGAGCTGGTTTTCTGAAAACTCTCTGATTGGTGATCTCGAGAATTGGTGGAAGGATGTTGTGGTTTTTGGGTCAGCAAGCTATTGTTTTTCTCAGAAATTGAAGGTGATATGTGAAAAACTGAAGCACTAGAGCAGAGAGAAATTCGGCTCGAGAGGGGACAAGATGAAGGAGGCTTTGGAAAAGATCCAACACATTGATTTAATTGAGGAAGTTAGATCTTTGGATGGGCAGGAATGGAGCGAAAGAACCAACGCCAAAGCAGACTGGAATCGTCTCACCTTGCTGGACGCAAGGGATTTAAGACAAAAATCTTGCTTCAAATGGTTCAAAGAAGGGGAAAAGAACACTACATTTTTTCACACGATTGCGAGTTCCAGGATAAGGATCAATGAGATCAGACGTCTTAAAAAGGGAGAGGAGGTGTTGGAGGACAAGGTCAGTATAAGAAAGGAAGTGGTTTGTTTTTTCTCTAATCTTTATGAGGGGAAGTTCTCTTGGAGACCAGGAGTTGATGGTTTAAATTTCCCAAGTCTATTTGTTTCGGAAAGGGATGACCTCGAGTCTCCCATTTCTGATGAAGAGGTTGATGCGTCAATTAAAAATCTCGCCCAGGAGAAGGCACCTGGGCCTGATGGTTTCCCGATTGCTTTTTTCGCCCGCTGCTGGTTTTTTCTTAAGGAGGAATTCATGGCCCTCTTAAGAGAATTCCAGGAGAAAGGCATTTTGGATGGAGAGCTTAACAAAACTCTGCTAGTTCTTATCCCAAAAGTAACAGGTGCTGAATCTTTTAATGAATTTCGGCCCATTAGCTTAATTGGGGGGGCGCAAGATTTTATCCAAAGTCCTTGCAACACGTCTGAAGAAGGTCTTGGGCAAGTTGATTTCTCCCATTCAAGGGGCATTCGTTGAAGGAAGACAGATTTTAGATGGGGTTCTTATTGCTAACGAGGTCTTAGACTAAAGGTGTAAAGAGAACTTAGAAGGCTTGCTTGTCAAGATTGACATGGAGAAAGCCTACGACCATGTATCGTGGGATTTTTTGGACGACTTACTTAGACCCTTCGGTTTTGGACACAAATGGAGGTGGTGGATTCATGTTTGTGTCTCAACAGTTTCTTTCAAGGTTTTGATAAATGGAGCAGCAAAGGGAAATTTTTCAGTTCTCGGGGATTAAGGCAAGGCAATCCTTTATCGCCACTATTGTTCTTATTCATCACTGAAGCTTTTAGTAGGGTTATGGATAGGGCAGGAGAACTGGGGATGATTAGGGGTTTTTCTGTGAAAGAAGGTGGGCTAACCATCTCCCACCTTCAATTTGCAGATGATACATTGGTTTTCATGGATGGTTTGCCCGAGCAAGTGCTGGCCCTGAAGAGATTGTTAAAATGGTTTGACGCTGCTTCGGGTCTCAAGATCAACTACTCTAAAACATCCTTGTTTGGGGTAGGAGGACTGAACAACCTTGATATTCTTGATGATATTCTTGGTTGCAAAGTGGAGAACTTGCCCTCAACTTATTTGGGTCTGCCACTGGGGGCAAATTACAGGGCAAAAGTATTGTGGGATCCTATCATTGAGAGATTCGACAAGAAGTTAGCCTTATGGAAAAGAAGTATGCTTTCGAGAGGTGGGAAGTTAGTATTGATTATTAGTACTTTAGCTTCTCTCCCAACATACTTCTTATACTTATTCACGATTCCGATAGCAGTGGCTAAGATTCTAGAGAAAAAGATGAGGGATTTCCTTTGGGACGATTCATCGGAGAAGAAGAGGATGCATTGGGTTGGGTGGGACTCGATTTGCTTGCCAAAGGATATGGGTGGTCTTGGGGTGAAGAACCTCAAGTTGATGAACAAGGCTCTACTATCCAAGTGGCTGTGGAGATTTGGTACCGAGAAGGACGCGATTTGGAGGAGGATTGTTTGGGAGAAGTACGGCTCAAGCAATATCGACTGGGACCCAGGAGAAAGAAGATTGCCATATGGAACTGGTGTCTGGAGAGGCATCTGCAACAACCACCAGTTCTATGTCAATCTCACTTCTTTTGTTGTAGATAATGGCGCCTCGATATCCTTTTGGGAAGCCAGTTGGTGCTCAGAAAGGCCGCTCAAGACTCTTTTCCCAATTCCATTCAGTATTTCAGAAAACCAGCAAGGAGTGATCGCTGAATTCGTGCGTGTGGAGGAGGTTCTGTCGTCTTGGAACATTTTTGGTCGAAGAAACATCAACGATTGGGAGATTGATACCTTCCCTAGATTTTTGGAGACTTTAGGTCAGGCTCCCATTGATTTATCGGAGGCTGATAGAAGGATCTGGAAGGGTTGCAACTCGGGTGTCTTCTCGGTCAGGTCAGCATATAAGAAGCTCACCAGCGACCAGTCTTCGGTAACCCTGAATGTCAGTGAAATTTGGAGGAAAGAGATTCCCTCAAAGGTCAATTTCTTCGTGTGGGCTGCTGTTTTGAACAAGATTCCGAAGGTGGACATGTTGCAAAGGCGCGGTTTCTCTCTAGCCAATGTCTGTGTGTTGTGTGTTCATGATGAGGAGACGACTAAGCATCTGCTACTTCACTGCCCTTTTGTGGCTAGTGTGTGGCATTTCTTCCTGGATTCCTTCCAGCTTTCTTCGTGCTGCCCAAGAGGCCCACAGGAAATTTTGGGAGCTTGGAGAGGATGCAGATTCACGAGGGAGGGTAAGGAATTTGATTCCACAGGCTATTTTTTGGTCTGTTTGGAAATATCGAAATGATATCATTTTCAATGCAAAGGAGCCTTCCTTCCTGGAGTTGATATTACGAGTCAAAAGCTTATTATTTCTTTGGGGTAGGGCGTGGGGCATTGTAAAGGGTTTTCATTTTGATGATTTTGTTTTTAGGTGGGAGGTGGTTATCAGATCTCTGTGATTTTGTAAAGATGTGTTAATCTGCCCACCATTCCTTTGTATATTCTGTTCCCTTCTATACATTATTCATTCAACTTTCAAAATTAAAAAGTAATATGACAGTGAGCAAGTAAATGTAGCATCTATATGAAAGACATTCTGGTAGAAGATCATCTACATTTCTACTGATCTTAAAGTAAAGATTCCAAAGTTTCAAAGAAAATAATTAAATATTCATATCAATGAGATAAGAAAATTAAAAACTCATATTGGCCACAAAATCAGTACTGAACTTAATTTCTGTCCTGGTAGTGGTCTTCTGTTCCCTTTATAAAGGAAGTAACACATTATGTTCAATGTTGTCAACAATGTCAGTGTTGTTTTTTTTGCATGATAGACATGGATAACTAGCATAAAGAATTCAATGTTCCAGAGTGTTCAATCTTTAAGTCTAGAAGCACTTGCGATACCTCACAACAGAGAAAAAGACAGTGAACATTTCCACAACTAGATCATCGCAGCCAATGTCGAGCATAAGCAAACAACATTTGAGTCGAGCAACAGTCTCCAATATTTTAACCCTCCTTGTGAAATATGGACTTGTTGTATCAGCCAGCTCCGCAAACATACTGACTATAAGTTTAAATATGCCCTGCAACCAAAAGCAGAAAGATTAAGGGATATATAGAGATATGTGACTAATCAAGAAGAGAAGTTTGGTACAGTAGAGAGAGAGAGAGAGAGAGAGAGAGAGAGAAGGGGCAGGAGCTGAAGAAGAACTATCAACAGACTAACATGTTACCCTTAAGACTTCATCACTGTAAGGCGGATCAGGTGCCAGGACCCGAATGATTTGACAGAAACAGCTGGCCACCAAAACTCTAACATCTTTATCTCTGTGAAGAAGCAGGTTATGCCGAACAAGAGAATCACTTAACGGTTCTATTGCAGACTTTAGGGATGAAGACTGACGCAAGGCCGGAAAAGCATCTTCAGCTTTCTGCAAAGAAAAAATACTGAAGATTAAGCAATAAAGAACCCTCTAGCAGCACTACTCAACTAGCTAATTAAAATATCAAACAGAACAAAAATACCTCATGATCTAAGTAAAAAAATAATTAACAGACAACATTTCATAAGTAAAAAATATAAAAGCTAGATTGTATAAAAGGAGTCTTAGTGAACGATCAATCACCTTACCTGACAAGTACCTAAAATTTCCAAATATCTATGCATGTGATGATGTAATCTACTTACAACTAAGTACAAATCCTGATGCAACAAAGGGTACACCAAACATTACGTGAAACAATGTATCCTTAGATCATTAACCAGGCCCTTCAAAACCAAGAATATAAGAGTTTCACAAACAATATAACATGGGTATGGATATGGGATCTATGTTGGATACGTCATGTCAATAGATTGAATACTGGGATGTTTTATACTAATAATATTTCTAAAAAACATAGAAGTGTCATTGATAAAACAATTCAAGATATTAAACAGCAGAGATAAGGTTATCACTTATAACAGGACATGGTGTACACGAAAGAGAAGGATGTGGGATATGGTATCTTTGTTGGATGTGTCTCAGCCATGTGTACTTTTTATACTAAATAACAATCATATAGAATTGTTATAGAATATAACTTAAGAAACCAGCTGTAGCATATGTGACGGTGTAGATGTGCGTGTTAGTTTTACTCATTCTAGACGATAATTAGGCCATTTAGTTTCAGACTTCAAAAACACCAAAACTCTACCTAACCAATGGTTTTTCACTAGGATCTTTAAATGGCTACATAATACACTAGCATCCAATGTAAGCTTGACATCTAAATAGTAGCAAAACTATCTAAAGAAATGTCATCTTCTTCTATTCAATACCAGTCAAAGTGAATTAAATTACAAAAGCAAATACACAGTAAACTAAACTTCCAAAACAAAAAGTTTATTTTAATACTTGGTAAAAGTGAACCAAAAAAAGGTTGTGAATGAGACAACAAAACAGATGTTGAAATCATTTACCAAATAAAATACAACAGAAGACAGCAAAAATTGCCAATAATATGAGATTTTTTAACACGAAATTAAGACAAAGTCACAAAATAATAATAAAGTTAATTAGGTCCAACAGACTGGCAATGTTTGTGTACAAGTTAATGAAACATAAGTAATGTTAAGACTCAAGAGAGCCCAGACATGGTCACTAATTGCTTACCCGAGAATAGATCCAATTATGTTTTCCTTCAGCATTCAGACATTTGATTTGATTTTTTCTTCATAAATATGCAATATCTTGAGATTTTCAAGTAAAAAACATCATCATCATCAGCAGCACATTTTTTATTTAATTTAATGATTCTTTTCCTCTTCAAAAAATTATCATCATCATCCCTAGATAGAGACAGAGTTGGCCAATCATCTCTAGCAATGAGGTCTGCAGTTCGATAAAGAAATGACTATTAATGCATATGCAAACTGCTTCAAGTTATAGTTCAATACTTCAATTTTTCTTCGACCATCATATTATTTTCAACTAACAAGATAAGAAACAATAAACCAACTCTCTTCACCGAACTGGCCTGATAGGTTCTCTTTCCATAAGGCAACAAAGGTAAGGAGACCAAAAGTTCACATAATTCATCCAAATGGGTAAAAAAACAAACCAATCAATTCAGAAATGAGTTGAAATGCTAGAAACTGATGCACATACAAATTGCTTCAAGTCACAATTCACTTCTTAATATTTAATTTCAATATATTTTCGATAAACAAAAGAGAAGATAAGTTTCTATAGCATAAACCCAAATCTCATTCACAAAGTATCGATGGGCAAGGATTTCTCCAGCTAAATTTCCCTAAAATATTTAAACTTCTTATAGGTTTCTACAGAGAGAAACCAAACCAATTCAGTAAAATGATGGGCAGTATTTCTTTGGACATGGCCTTAATACAAATCCAGAGTGTTGAATACCAGATCAAAAAAAATACCAGATGGACAATGTGCGGTTCACCGTTTACCATAAATCCATCCAATAGAAAGATGAACCTCGCATTTCTCCAATAATAAGGTATGTTCAGATGATTTTTATTATTTACCCATTAATTGAAGCAAGCAACGAGTGTGTTATACATCAATTCTATCATCTCAAAATTTCTCAACTAGCAATATCTAATCCGACCCCCAAAGAGAGAGAAAAATGCATTAAAAACCAACAACTACTGCAGAATTAGTGCTTTCATCTAGAATTAAAACAAATTGAGATGAACTTCTAGTCGAATTGAAAGTTTTCATCAATCAGATAATGGTTCTTATCAGAGATTAAAATCAGAGAGAGAGAGAGAGAGAGAGAGAGAGAGAGAGAGAGATAGAGAGAGAGAGAGTTTGATTACTCTGAGCAATTTGACCAGAGAATCCTTGTTGAGACGAGTTTGTTGGGAGAGGCGTTTGCCAACATCAGAAATAACTTTAGCTGCAGATGCTTCTGAAGCTGCTGCTGCTGCTGCCATGAAAATTTCTAGGGTTTTAAGACAGTTAAGAATAAGCTAACAGCTTTGAATTTGGCGGAACCATAAAAGAACAAAGTCGAAGAACAAAAACACACACTGGTGTGATGGGGAAGAGAGAGAAAGGGCAGAGAGAGAAAGATCGAGAAGCGTAATAAAAAGGAGGCGGACGACTTTAAGCGGCGTCGCTCCCGCCTTTGGTCCGCGCGCACACGGGCATGGTATAATGCCCTTTTACGGCACGTGAGCGTACAAGACGTGTCCGCGAAGCTGTGTGAAACCTGTCTCGGAATGAGTAGCGGGTACGGAATGGGTACACGCACGAATACGAGTGTGGCTGCAAATGGTGCGGTTTTTATTCCGATCCGATCCAATTCAAGCCGGTTCGAATCGAAAAAAATACAGAAAAATCGTAACACTAGAAATTTAAAATCCAAAAAATCTAAAACTTAAAAAAAATTAATATTTATAGTGTGGTTTTGGTTTCATGTTTTCAAAAAACTAAATAAACCAAAATCAAACTAAAAACAACGAACTAAAAAAAATCCGAAAAAACCTGATAAATATATTCTTATACAGTATACACATGCATTATTATATATAAAATGCACACTAATATTCTCGTAATCTCATCTTTTTAATCAAAAAACTAAATTTAATAATTCATTGATAAGTATTAATTTTAAAGAAAATAATGTAGTAAAAAGTAAATATATTAATTAGTTAGTACAAATACATACATCACTATTAAACAGTATTTTGAGGCCTACATGAGGATAAACCAAGGGATGATTTTGAATGGAGATGTTTATCTTTACCATGTAGATCATCCTCATTGAAAATTAGTTCATTCTAAAACTTTTAATCCTATCATATGGTGATTTTAAAACTTTATAACCAAGGGATGATTTTGAATAAGGATAATTGTTCATTAAAGAAACTGAAAAGCCCAAAAAAAATCTAAATTTAGAAAAAATTTAAAAAACCGATAGTGTAGTTTTGGTTGTAAAAAAACATCATCATGGTTTGTTATGGTTTTGGTTTTTCTAGAAAAATTAATGGTTTAGTTATGGGTTTGACAAAAAATTCAACCAAACCGAACTGTGTGCAACCCTAGTGTTATATAGGTTGCGATGGAACTAACAAAATAAAATGAGAAATGTTATAGCTACAAGTACTATTTTGTGTACCCACATCCATTAGTAGGTTCACATCCCCCTAATTTTCATTTTCTAAGTGATTGACAGTGTGTATTCATTTATTTCATAGCAAAATTCACACCATAATTACACTTAGCCAATGAAAGAGAGGGTGATGTGGACAGTGGGTGCACAAAATTGTTCTCTATAGTTACTAAGAAATGTGAAATTTTAGATACGAGCTTATGTGGCGGACCATGAGGCTAGTCAAAGTTGTTTTTTTCTTTCTTTTTTCTTTTATTTTCAACACATGAGAGAGAATATTTATCTTTTTAATTTTTCAAAACAAATAAAAATAGCAAATTGTCTTTACCCCTCCCCCCCAACCCAAATTTTTTAAAAATCACTTTTCCTCCACTGTTATCATTTCCGTCATTTGACTATCCAAATGGTCAAAAGTGACCCACATGTACGTCATGTGACGCTCCAAAAGACTCAAATGCCCTCCCCCCTAACTAACCTAATCCAACCCAAGTTAAAAGGTATACTAATGATGTGGCAGCATTCTAACGAGGGTGGGATGGACGACCACGATTAGAACGCAAATTGCGTTGGTTCACTCTAGATGAAGAGGAGCCCAACGGTGCAAATGAGTTAATAGCTTCTTCTTTTACCACTACACCACCACCACTACTACCACCACCACCAACACCACGAGCATCGTGTATACCGCTTCTTAACCTGCTCCCATCACTGCTACCGTTAAAAATGGGTCCACCACCACCACTGCCAAACCTAACCTTATTTGAACGGTTCTAATTCTTCATCATCATCATCTTATAAGGGAAAGATTTAGTATGTTGTAGTTTCAGACGAATCTAAACGAAACCCACTAGTGGTTTCATTTTCAATCATCATAAACCACTTTTCCTAAACTAGAAACCACTTTTCCCATCAACCTTCTAACTAAAAACCCTCTAGTAGTACCTTCCCAACCAAAAAAAACCCTAGACTCATAAAGGCTCTGCAAGTCAAAGAGAGAAAAATAAGACAGAGGGAGAGAACATGGTGAAGCAGTTGGGATTTTTGCTGGAAAACGCCTCTATGCCCTTAAGGCCTTCCTGCCGCTCCGGTATGATTAAATTTCTATCTTAACTGGTGTCATGGCGCGTTGCTAGGGCCAAGAGATACATGATTAATTTAACATAAAATAAGTGAAGATGAGAAATTATTGCCTAGCTTTAGCCCAAGTTCTAAGAAAAGCTAGAGATCCCACTTTGATGTTCAATCCATTTCTAGTGATTTGCCCTTTTTGATGAGTTTCTAAAATGAAAATGGAGCAAAAACTACTTTCTTTCTTTAGAAAATAGGCTAGCGATAGAACTTTAAAGTATCTGGAAGTTTTTGAAAACAAAGAAGAAATTCTCTTCTTTCCCCAAAATGTTCTCTCCCTCCCAAAAATGTTCTGTCCCAAAACCTTTGGTATCCTTCCCTATTTATAGAAAAAGAAAAGTGAGAGGGTTAATTTTAGCCGTTAGATCAAATTAATCAGATGGTTCTCATTCGTTCTTATCCATAAAGGACAGTAGAGAGAGAAAATAACATCAACGACTAGCCCTTGGGTGCATGCTCTAGCCGTTGTGTGCATGCGCAATGGCGTTATACGACACCCGAGGCGAGCACCTCAAGTGGAGAGAAAGAAAGAAAGGGTAAACGGCTAAGGCGCATGTTGTTGTTGGAGAGAAACAGGGTTCAACGGCTAGAGGCATCTAGCATCGGAGTCATTTTTGTTAAAAACGCGCAAAGCATGCATAAATCGTATGCGTAACGGGTAGGTGCTCTAGCCGTTACGGCCTTAATGGCCAAGGGAGAGGGAGAGAGAGAGTGTGAACGACTAGGGCACCCAGTCGCGTTGGGTTGCAAACGGCTAGGGCCTTGGCCGTTTGGCTGTAAACGGCTAGGGGTGCCTTAGCCGTTGCTGACTTTTGAAAGAAATAGGTGGGGGTGTTATTCCCCACCACCTTTAGCCTTTAAAGTTTACCAAATGGGTAAAGTTAACCTACTTAAAAGTTTTTAAAACAAAACTCTTTGTTCTCCTGATGTGCACGTTTTTGACAAAGGGTGGGTGTATATGATAGCTTTGGCACACTTATACTACAACAAAATGGAACCTATTTTAAAACTTAATAAGACAAAAGGTGATTAGTTTTTGTTATATGCAAGGCACACCAAATTTGTGTACACCACTCACACTTTCGCACTTTCTCGTTTAATTCTACTTTAATTCGAGTCAAAATTTTGACCACATTTTATACGGGTCCCATGTTTAACATGTATCCCAAGGTATACCGATGGGGTGCAAAAATTTAGCTTCATTGAACCCCTTATTTATGTACTTGGGGGTTTTACACTTTATTGCTTGGAATTTTTTCGGCTTTCCGATTTTTTAAATTTTCTGAAATTTTTGAATTTTTTTTAGAATTTTGGACATTATAGTATTTTTTGGATTTTGATTTTACCCCTAGCATGGGGTAGGATTCATTTATTCACAAACTAAAATATTTACATGTATTTTTTTTCATTTTTTTAAAAAAAAGTTGTATTCCTATGTACAAAGAAAAGTTTTCGGGCTCAAATTAGTTTTCTAGTGGATATGAGCTTTCTAGGTCCTTTTTGGAATTTTACAACCGGCCAAGAATTGTCCCTAATTTTTTAGCCGATGTCGGCTTCATTTGCCCTATCTTAGGAGTTGAGCAGTTTTCTTAAGCGTAGTATCCTCTTGAGTTGATTGATGTTTGTGAGCCTCTTGTGTTCGATCCCACTAACATCTGTCAATTAAATGGCCTTATCGAGGAGGATCTTCTTTATGAAAAATGGACCCCCTAGTTTGGCATGGACTTTCCCCTTGTATCAGTATGCAGGACCGATCTGATTTATTTGAATACTAGGTCCCCTTTCTGAGATCTCTTGGGAAAACTTTTTGTCGAAGGCGAGAGCTATCCTCTGCAGGTAGGCTTGCGACTGGTGGGATGCTTTCACTCTCTTTTCAGCAATAAAGTTCTACTCTGGGATCGAATCCATTCAGCCTCGTTCTCATGCGTACCCGCCTGTAGGTGAATTTCATTTGGAATTTTTCTAGAACAATATTCTCCTAGCGATCTTCAGATTCCTCACCATCGTCATTCTCAAGGTCGAGTCCAAAACCCATTTCCTAAACATATTTTATTTATATTTACAAAACTTTTTGGGTTTTAAATTTTTCAAAATTTTTGGAGCTTTTCAAAATATTTGATTTTTTTAGGTTTTTTGATTTTTGATTTTTTTGTGTTTTTTCAAGATTTTTTTGATTTTTTTAAAAAAAAAAAACAAAAAAGTACATCAAATGAAAATACACAATCTGTCGGGGCCCATGAATCTCCCTCCTTAGACGAGGGTGCCCCTACTTCTCTCATTCTTTGGGTCATTCTTCTTTTTGGGTGTTGGAGGGTGCCTCTCTAGCGCTTGATCCTGAGGGGCCATGATCCCCTACTTTTGCATTATCCTGCACTGGCACCTCTACTGAATCGGTACTTGAAAATAGGCTACTTATCCTTTCGAGTTAGGTCTCATCTATTGACTCATCTTTGTGCGCTGGAGCCGATTGAACTTTCCTGATGGACACAACTTTCTGAAATCTTGTTGAGGCAATGGTTTGTTCAAATTTGTGAATGAACCACTCATAATACTTTGGTTGCTTTGTCTAGTCAATCTCAAGTGTGACATATCAGTCCCCTTTGCTCTCGATTTGTGCTCGTCTACACTTCTTGGCATTAGGCTTTGCTATTTCCTCTTCCGTCGGTCGATACACCAATCCGTAGGTTCTAACATGTGCTTTCTCTTGATGCTCAAAGGTTCCGTATCTCTATGTGAATTCTTTCCTAACCCCATCCCCAGAAAAAACCTTTGAGTTCTCATGAGATACGCCATTATTCTATTTCAATGATCAAACCTACTTAGGAGTTTTTGTCGCATTGGTGGCCTCCTCACAAGTAAGTTAACTACCTATTCGGCGAAGTTGCACAATTATTTTTCAACTTAGATTGCTGGGACAATATTCTTGTCATTTTGATTTGCGACCTCTTCAGTTTCATCATTGTCTCCGAAGATGACCACCATCCAATCCTTAAATAGAAACTTGACTTTCTGGTGTAACTTTGATGCTACTGCTTTGTGCTAGTGCAACCAGAGTCGCCCCAACAACATGTTAAAATTTGCATCAATATCCATCACCAAGAAATGTACTTCTGTAAGTACCCATCCTGTTAGGATCAAGGTTATAAATTCTCCTTTAAAGGATTTTCTACCATTGTCAAATCCTTTAACTATCCTCACTGTCCTATCGTTGAAGGCCATATCTGAACCAGCAAACCCATAAGTTTTGCCATTTGTAAGGTGCAGATATTTACCCCCGAGCCATTGTCGATGAGGACTAATGAGACCACCAAGTGATTCTAGCCTACAGTGATATTTAAGGTTCGATTGTGTCCTGCCCCTTCTTCTGGCAAGTCTTTATCAGAAAAAGGATATGGTCTGAATACTTCGAACATGGGCCACCGTTGCTACTAATTTATCGGGTGTGATTATCGTGGACACTTGTATTGAATTTAACGCTTCAAGTACTGCATTTCGGTGCTCGGTTGATGCCTTGAGTAGTCCTCACACTGAGACGTTTACCTTTGTTCCTTTAGTCTCTGTTGTGGGACCTGGAATAGAGGAGTTCTGACAGCAGCCGCTGGGTTATCAGACCTCAAATGCGCTAGTTTGAACATTCTACTTGGTCGTGTCTAATTTTGTACTTCCTAACAATCTTCATCATCCTTTAAAGGATCCTACCACAAGTAGTCTTGAGATTTGGGAGTGGTACATTCTTGTAAGTCAATCAGGGGTTTGACTAGATCTTCCATTTCTATTGGTAACGTCCTTGCTGGGGGTTACACTATTGTAAATAAAAGATCCTTCTTTTCTGCCTCTGCGTTCATGACTTCACTGGTTTGTTCTTCCTATAAACCCTTGACCATATCTTTAGTTTGGATCGGCTATTGTTTATCCAGTTGTTTCTTAATTAGATCTTCAATGGTGATTGGAGCTTGGTGAGGTACTTTATATGGGTTATTGGTTACCTTCTCTTGAAATGTGGCTTGAACTGCTGCAATCTCTATGGACTCTTCTTTTTTGACTCAACTGATGGGGTTCTTTGATTCCTCAGTCTCATTATAGCTCACTGTCTGCTGCCCCTCTGGTAGATGTACTGGAAGTGAGTTGGTATTGATATTTGGCTTTGCTGGTATTTGGACTCCAACTATGGTAATCACTCCCTATTTCAGTAAATCATGGATTTTATGACGAAGAGCACGACAATTATCTATTAGGTGGCCGGGTGATTAATGAAATTGGCAATGCTCATTTGGGTTGTACCAGTAGGGCGGTGGATTTGACACTGGTTTTGCCCTGATGTGGGTTACCAATCCTACGTCCAGTAGTCCAAGTAAGAGTGCACTCATAGGGTGGGTTAATTTATAGAATTATCTACATTAGCCTCTCTTTGAATACCCTTGATTCTGAGGTGGCTGGAGGGGATTTGTTCTCTTGAGTTAGTTGATTACCTTGTACTTACTGGTTACCCTGTGTTGCAATCTGAAATGGCATCCGCTCTTGTGAAACTTGGGCAGTGACTTGCTGCTTTTTATGGGAAGAAATATAATTTATATGCTGTTTGCCACTTTGCTTCCCCTTAGAGTCGATTGCAGTTGTTGTCATGGTTGGCATGTACCCAGTTTTTATGGAATCTTCTACATTTGTGGCAGCTTCAATAAACTTCTCAATTCTCTTCGATGTAACCACACTCAAAGCAGCTTGGTATTGTGGATTCATGATCTTCCTCAACATATAAATCTGATCAATCTCGAAAGGACGCTCAATCATGCTTCTTACTTTCAACCTCCACTTGGCTACAAAATCTGTGAATCAGGTTTTTGCTGCAAAGATTCCAATTGTTTTCAATTAACTCTACCATCAGTTCCATATGTAAAATGTTTTATGAATGCGTCCCCCAACTGGACCCATGTCGGGTACTTAGACTGATCTAATTCAATTATCCATTCCAAAGTGTATCCCACCAGGCTTCTTTGGAAAAGATGGGCCATCATGCTATCACTAACACCTAATGACTTCATATTTATTATGTAAATGATTATGTGAGCTTTGGCTGATCCAGTCCCATCATACTGTTTTATTTCTGGATACTTGAAACCAGGTGATAGTTCTTCATCAGGACACTGATACCATGAATCTATGTCATAAGTAGTTCCCCCTTCCAAGTGCTTCAACCTTTGCTGAACATCGACCATGTCTTGCTGAGAAGGGGTAACTTTATCTTTGTTCTTTGCGTGCTATTCCTCTCGTAACTCATATTCATCATCTGACAAACATTGATGAGTGGGTGCCTTATTGACAGGAGGTTTCAGAAGGACATCAGTAAACTCATGAACTGGATAGGTCTTTCTAGGTTCCTGATAATGAGTACGCGCGGCCTCCCTAGTCCTTAAGGTCGTTGCCGATGTTTGAGCTTTTTAAGCATGATCTAAATTTGGGGGAGGGGGTGTACTCTCCTGATTTTGATTGCTAGATCCACCTTCTGGGCCACCATTCTCTAGATTGTTGTACCCAAGTCTTATTTCAGAATCTTATCCAGACAGGCCCTGAGCATCCTTTCCACTTCCGACATACTGCTACTGTCATCCGCACATTCTACCATGCTTCCATTGTCCACACTATCCCCAATATCTGACTGTGTACTAGGTAATTTAACAACCTGTTTAATCTCTTTCAAGGTATGAACCAAACCTTTTCTGCATACTTTCCCCTAATTACTGCTCTGGATATCTAGTACCTAGCTTAGCAGACACAAAACCTTATTAGAACCACAAGAAATCCCTACGTGGATCATGCCTCAGGACTTGTGGAACATGTATGCAGCCCTCTGGGCTATCTTAAGGATACAATCTATCGCCACTATATGCATGCTGGGCTCAACTAGACACTTTTGGGTGGTTCATGGTACCTTAGCAGAATATACCTCACAATCCTAAGGCTGGTCTCAAGTACGAGGTTAAGGTTGTGAAATACAACCCCATTTATCCCATACGACCCTCTGGTCAGGACGAAGACGCAAACACGAGTTTGCATTTCCTATTGGGATCAAAGAAAATGATGCATAATGCAGAAGCAAGATGAATAGGTGTGTGCAAAGTGTGTGTGCAAAACCCGAGAAGTGTATAATCATATAATTCTAAAAAAATATCCTCAATCGTTTTTCGAGTAGGATTCCTGCGATCCCTAGTGGAGTCACCAGCTGTGGGATCCATGCCGAGGGAAAAACATTCGAAGTTTTGTTTCCTCGAGATTCTTAACTGGGGGGATGGAATCATCTAAAGTGTATAAGGAGTCGCAACCTGATTAATCTAGGAATCAGTACCCAATTTTGAAAAATCGTTTTGTTATCAGAAAATATAGCGATCTTCCCACTAGTCTGGTCTGCGTAGAGAGAGTGTGTTAGGCACTCGACAACTGTCCGATCGTTAGATCGGCCTCTACTTCACGACTAAGGCTCTACTTGGTACACCGTGAATATTCGCAAATGAAAAAATTCACAGTTTATCATGTGTTTGTAGATTATTGATGATGGCATTTAATAACAAATATTTGGTGGGATTTGCAATATGCTTACAAAATAAACAATCTAAAATTTTTTATTTATTTATTTCTAATTTATAGAATTTTATTTAGCACCTACAAGTACCGTGAATTTTCGCATTTGCGAATATTCACAATGTACCAAGCAGGGCCTAAGGGTATTTGGGTAGAATTTTAAGATTAAAATTATTACTTTACACTAAGAAAGAGTGTGTATAATGAATAGTAAGTTCTGGCCCCTCTCTAATCCTATGTTTCATGCATTTGAGGTTTTGGGGCAAAAAAAAAAAAATAGCGTGTTTTAACTAGAACGCGCGCAAAAAATAATGTGATACGTGTAAGCTGTGATACACATGCACCAAGCACTCAGACACAGACTCAAATCTACGCGTTACAAGCAAGCAATGTTATTCGTGGATCTCTGTCCACGACCAATAAAAAGACAAAGTGGTTCATCAT
Source organism: Macleaya cordata (assembly GCA_002174775.1). Lineage (NCBI taxonomy): Eukaryota > Viridiplantae > Streptophyta > Magnoliopsida > Ranunculales > Papaveraceae > Macleaya > Macleaya cordata. Next base: position 71,250 of record MVGT01003477.1, read on the forward strand.
GACTATGCAAATTGGGATGCATAACGGACTAGTCCCACAAAGAAGTGTAATGTGCCATTCACACGCGAGGTGGACATGGAATCTAGGGCCATGTCCTCCAAAACACGCAACCAAGAGTTGTATATGAGAATACTGGGGCCCACATACATACTCGAAGTACATATGGCTAATCTGGGAAGCCACGTGTACACACTCATGAGGTACAAGTAATCTAGGGACTCGTACTATGCAAAGATCCATGGGTTGTATGAGGGAAAATTGGGGCCCCAATACGTGCTCATATACACGTGACTAATCTGGGAAGCCATGCGTATGCACCCACGGTGTACAAGTACACCGGGACTTGTACAAAACTAGGATCTATGGGTTATATATGGGAAACTGGGTCCTACACACGTGCTTAAAATACACATGACTAATCTGGAAAATCACACGTACGCACATGGCGACAAGATGCTTTTTCTTTTTGAAAACATGAATGATATGTGTGGCGCCGTGGTTTTTGCACTGCCCGAGCACGATGTTAACTCTATCCTCTTCGGAGAGAAAGTGTTCGAGTCCGCACGCTTTGGAGCTCTCGCTGTCTCCTGATTCCTTTCGTTGAGGGGAGAACTTGCTCATATTTCTATCTTGTGGGATATTATAAAATGTTCGGAGTCACCACCTGAATTTAAGGAAATCAGGGCCATTTTGTAGAAAAGCTACTTTTCAACCTCTTTGTGAGAGATTAAACAACATCTTTCATTTTGACTCAGTCTGCGTTTTTTATTAAGAGATTCTAGGTAAAAGAGTCCTATTACGGGTCGGAAAGGTGTTAAGCACTCGACAACCGCTCGACCAATGTCGGTCTCTACTTTACAATTAGGGGTATTTTAGGGTATATCTTCTATAAAACAACAAATATATTGAAGGTACTTGAAATTGAGTGTATTGATATCCACTTGAAGTATTACATATACTTGAACATAATATATCTTGAATTTAAAGAGCTTGAAGGTTTCGAGCTTACCTGAGTTCTTCTTGGCTGAGCCGAGATTTGGGCAGAGGTGGTTCCTATTTCTCAAAAGTTTTAAAGGCTTGATGGTTTACATTTGGGCAGAGGTTCGTTAATACTTCTCTCTAAAACTTCTCGTTCCGAGGGCAGCAGGTGGCCCACGAAAAGAATTTCTTCGTTATTTGAAAAGACTTAGAACTAAACTGGAAGACTCGAGATTCAGAAGTTTTCAGCGTGTCTTAAGCCATACTCGAGATTCAGAAGTTTCAAGTATGAAACATAAGCTCTGAATGAAACTATACTCGTGATTCATAAGTTTTCAAAGGAAAACATTAGCTCTGAATGAAAATTAAGGAAGGGGGAGGGTCCTATTTATAGGTTCTTAAGGAGGTGGAAAAAGAAGGTGGAACTTAGCTTCCTTAGGAAGTTAAGTGGAGGAAAGGTAAAAACTTAGAGCCTGTTTGGTTCGCGATATAAAAACTTGTTTTTAAAAACTAATTTACACTTGAACTAAACTATATATTGTATCACATCTAAAATTGCATTTTCACTTTACTATTAAATCCTATATGATTTCATTGAAAACACATACAACATTTTTGTGTTTTACAAAATCCTTCATGATTTTATTTTAAATCCGAAAATAGTTTTTGATGTAGTACAAGATGTATATTATTATAGGTATAAATTAGTTTTTGAAAACAAGTTTTTGGATCACGAACCAAACGGACCCTTAGCTTAAGTTAAGGAAGGGTGGAACTTAGCTTCTTAAGGAAGCTAAGTTAAGGAAGCTTTAGGGTTAAGTTAACTTTAGCTTTTTAAGGAAGCAAAGTTAAGGAAACTTCCTTAAGAAGCTAAACTGTTGCGAATTGGGCAAAAAACCTCCAATTTTTGTAGTAAACTTCTAAGCCCCTTTGTGGGCCCGTTTCAGAGTCTTTCGGAGCATTTTCGAATTTTTTGGAATTTCTGAGCTCGTTTTTTGGGTTTTCAGAGTCCTTTTCATGTCTTTCGGACCTCCCAGAATCAATTTCGGGGGTTTTCAAGAGTTTTTGAGGCTCTGGCTTAGGTTTTGACTCTCTTTCCCTGTTTTTACTCTTCCGTCTTTTGTTTTAGACAAGTTCGGTTTCCAGTTTAGATGATTTCAACTTGTTTTGACATAATCTATGAGATGGTTTAGGCTGACCAAATTGGGGGTGTCTACAATTTGCTTTTGGGAGAAACTTGAATTCCTAATTTGTTTAAGAATTTCTAAATCCTAGCATGACTTAGCTCTAATGCAAATGCTTGATTAAGTAGAAAACTTTGTTTCTTTTCTTTATTTAGAAAATATCTTGAGAGTATCGCAAAATGGGGTTAGTTTAAGAATTAACCCAACTTAGTTAAATGAGCAAGAGCATCGATCCTGCTTAGACACGAATATCGGGCTTACGTCCATGGTGGTCTTAGTTAACAAGCTTAGGCAAATTCCTAACCTAATCTTGAAATTAACAATCAATTTATTGCTAATGCAACCCTAAACCGTACACAAGCAAATCTAACCTCGATTAAACTTATTCGAGGAGATATTATCTTCTTGAACTATTAGGTTTTTAGGGTTTGGGAATAAATGGGCTTGTTAAGCCCATAAGCAAAGAAGTGGGTTATAAAACCCAAAATTTAAACTTAAGGCCCATGATACATACCATGAGTTTAAAAAGAATGAAAATGGGCTCAACAACCTAAGTGGGTTGTAGAGCCACAAAGGCTTATTTGAAAGTTTATGGAGTTGTTTACTACTTTAGGGTAAAAGTGTTATTTTCAACCTAAAGTTTTTATTACTTTCAAACAAAACCAAACTTTTTCCCACTAGGATCAAACATTACTTTTTGATAATAACATGAAAGTTATATGGCACTTTTTGGATGAAAAAGTAAATAAACAACTTTATAAAAAACCCACATTTTTTCATGGATCAAAAAGTATATTTTGTGCCAAAATGAAGAACATCAACCATACATTTATTATGGAGCATGGTTTTGCATTCTTTATTCATGTGATTTCAAATATGATGACTACATGTTAACTAAATCACATAATAACACTTTTCTTATCTAACAGAATCCATAAGAAAATCATTATTTGAACATTTCTAGCAGGATATCCACGAAACATTGATTTCATCAAGACGATGTTTACATGGAGATGATATTTACATGATTCTAAAAATATCTACATGTAGCAAACTTTATCTTAAATATGTAAACCACATAAACTAGATTTCAATGTAAACATACATGAAACACAATAACTAGTCCATAGATCAAGGCATGATAATTATAAAATTAAGTGTCATGAAATGCTTAAATAACTCATTTATTGGATGAACAACATACTACATGATTAATTTAACACAAAATAAGTGGAGATGAGAAAATATTACCTAACTTTATCCCAAGTTCCAAGAAAAGCTAGAGATCCCACTTTGATGTTCAATCCATTTTTAGTGATTTGCCTTTTTTGGTGAGTTTCTAAAATGAAAATGGAGTGAAAACTACTTTCTCTCCTTAGAAAATAGGCTAGCGATAGGACTTGAAAGTATCTGGAAGTTTTTGAAAACAAAAAAGAAAAACCCAAGAAGAACTCTCTTGGAATTCGTGCAAAGTCTCTCTCCCAAAAAAATGTTCTCTTCCTTCCCCAAAATGTTCTCCTCAAAATGTTATCTCCCTCCCAAAAATGTTCTGCCCCAAAACCTTTGGTATCCTTCCCTATTTATAGAAAAAGAAAAGTGGGAGGGTTAATTTCAGCCGTTAGATCAAATTGATCAGATGGTTCTCATTCGTTCTTAGCCATAAAGGACTGTAGAGAGAGAAAATAACATCAATGGCTAGCCCTTGGGTACACGCTCTAGCCGTTGTGTGCATGCGTACTGGCGTTACACGACACCCGAGGCGATCACCTCAAGTGGAGAGAGAGAAATAAAGGGTAAACGGCTAAGGCACATGTTGTCGTTGGAGAGAAACAGGGTTCAACGGCTAGAGGCATCTAGCCATTGGGGTCATTTTGGTTAAAAACGCGCAAAGCATGCATAAATCGTACGCGTAATGGCTCGGTGCTCTAGCCGTTACGGCCTTAACGACCAAGGGAGAGGGAGAGAGAGAGTGTGAACGGCTAGGGCACCCAGCCGCGTTGGGTTGCAAACGGCTAGGGCCTTGGCTGTTTGGTTGCAAACGGCTAGGGGTGCCTTAGCCATTGCTGACTTTTGAAAGAAATAGGTGGGGGTGTTATTACCCACAACCTTTAGCCTTTAAAGTTTACCAAATGGGTTAAGTTGACCTACTTAAAAGTTTTTAAAACAAAACTCTTTGTTCTTTTGATGTACACGTTTTTGACAAAGGATGGGTGTATATGATAGTTTTGGTACACTTATACTGCAACAAAATGGAACCCATTTTAAAACTTAATAAGACAAAAGGTGATGAGTTTTTGTTATATGCAAGGCACACCTAATTTGTGTACACCACTTGCACTTTCTCGCTTAATTCTACGCCAATTCAAGTCAAAATTTTGAACATATTTTATGCAGGTCCCACGTTTATCACGTATCCCGATGTATGCCGGTGGGGTACGAAAATTTGGCGTCTACATATACTATATGATATTGGAAATCTAGAAAAAATTTAGTAAAAAAATGGGTATTTTCCAGCATGGTTTGTTGTTCATTGTATATTGTTTTATGTAATTTAAGTATTGCTTTTATAAGATTATGACGAGTGTATCTTCTATTAAAGTACATGTTATTGGTCAAATGCAGTGTTGTATATGATTTTAGTGTGAAGAATTTGAGGATTCACTACAATAGTTTTGGGGTACCCCCTGATCCAGGGAAGGGGTATTATCTTAAAAAATTTAGATGTGGCAGGATGAAATTAGTAGTTAGTGATAAAATTAGTCTAATTGACTTAGTTAGGACCTTAGTAGATGGTTTAGACCTCCCAACAAATTTCGAATTTGAGATAATGTGGATCAATAGAGGTAACAGAAATACCCTCCAAACAGACTAAATTTTTGAAATGTGGAATTCTGCGCAAATGGATGAAAGTGGTTTTATTGACTTAGTGTTAAACTTCAAAGATCCATTAAGTGATGAACCCATACATGACCTCTTTTACACCCCTGTTGATCCTATGTTGGAGTACAACCACACTGAAGTTACTGGTGAGGACAGTCCAACAAAAATGTGAATAGTTCAGGGAGGAAGACATTTAAGAATACACCTAAGAAGCTTGCTAGTAAGAATACCACTACTCCAGATAACCTTAGTAAGAAGAGGAGAAAAACTTCAAGTGATGGGGTAGTTACAAGGAGAAGCCCAAGGCTACTTGCAAATATGACAAAATTTTCAAGTGAAAACCTTAGGAGAAAACTTAACTTAAGTTTAGACCTTGATGGTGTTGAAGTTGTTGATGTTGAGGTTGAGTCCCAAGTACAGTCTGAGATTGTTGAGCCAACACATTGGAAATGTAGCATACCAATGCCTGCTACCACAGAGGCAAGTGTAGGGGATAACAATAGGAGTGGAGAGAACCTTACTCATTGTGATGAGGATTAATTGAGAGATGCTGCAACTCAACACTACACCAGAATTGGTATTTTGCCACACCTCTAAAAAACATTTTCCACAGTTCTGAAACGTTGCCGAAATAACCATGGTTTAGAGCCATTGCAAGCATCTACCACAGCTTTAGTCTTAATAAACAATGGTTATTATCCTTGGTGAATGTTGTCACGGTTGTAAGCCATTGCAGAGACATAATGTAATTAAAGAAAAAGAAGTAAAATGCGGCCCACGTTTATGCTATGCGAGCACAGAAGTCCGTGCCCCCACCCTCCAGGACAATTACCCACGATGAAGAATTTTCTTTTTATTCGTGATTCTCCTCTCCCGTTTGTTTTCTCGAGCTCTGACTCTTTCATTTTTGCTTTCTTCGTTGTTTCTTTTCACCACCATTTTTATCTCTACTTCATAGCCACTGCAACACATATCCAGCCACCACCACTGTCGGCTGCAACCACCAAGCACAGAGAAGGTATTTTGGCTGCACACAAACTCTCTCTCTGTCTCTCTCTTCTTTCCCTTTCCCCCCTCTCTCTCTCTCTGTGAGTGCTCTATTCTGATCCCTCTCTTTTTCTCTTTTTCTGTGATCTTCGATTTGGTAAACCCTTTCCAAATACATTTCTGTTTAGGGCTTTTTTAAAATTTGTTTAGGGTTTTTTCTTCAAATCGATAGTCTAGGGTTGTTTTTTTCTATAATCTTTGTTATAAATGTTTCTTATAATGTGAGTGTGTGTGTGTGTGTGTGTATGTGTGTGCGATTTTGATCCAAGGAGAAGATAAATATTTTGGTGGGTACTGGTTTTAACTAACTCTTTGTTGTAATTGATAAATACATTGGTTTTAGTCTTTGTTGTTGAAACTTTAGGGTTGCTATTAGTATTACGATTGTTGGGGTTATGCCCTAAAAACAATATGTTTGACATCTATGGTTACTTGGTTTATCGTTAATTTAATTTATCATATTTAACATGTATGGTGAGATTATTGTTTTCGATGAATTATTCATATATAAGTGTTATATATGGAAAGAGATATAATTCATTGGTGAATGTTTTGTTCGTAGTCTAGATAACTACACGTTATTGGAAAGAGTATAATATACTAAAGTCAATCACGTAAGTGATGTGATGTATCTCCATCACAGAAGTAGATACTTCTAGACTTGTATATTAATGTATTTCGAATACATTGAACTGGATCGTCGAAAAATACTTTATATTTCATGTCAGCATATTTAAAGTATTTTTACACTACTTTAGGTAAAAGTTCTTAACCCTGAGAATATGTATATACCCTATATGTAGGTTATAGTTATTTTGTTTTGCAAACAGTGAGGTCAATCGACGAAAACGTGATCCAATATTCTGAGCAAAATGGATAACTGTGATCTCATAGTAGGATTATAATATTCAACATGGAATCTACTTCAGAGATATTCACTTAAGTCAATGCATGTAATATTATTCTAAACTGGCCAGTGATCTTCTAAAATGTTTAGAAGATTATTAGAATAAATATTGTATTAATGCATTTGATGGTTAAGGGTAAATAAGTAATCACCCTAATGGTGCTGACTTGTAAATGTTACAAAACCAGAGGGTTTTTACGAATATCAGAAATAGTAGAGGAACTATTTGCAAATTAAGTAGTGGGAGGGTTTTATATTAATTCCACTAAATCTAGAGGGTTCAATTACAAGTCCTTGGTGGACCAACTTGTAATTATTATTTTAGTTCCTAATTTTATAAGAGTTATAAAAGGATTAGGAAACTAAATTAATTAGCTAGATTTTAGTGGGACCTAGTTTAGATCTAATTAGGAGTTGAATTAGGGTTAGGATGGCCTCCCTTATATATACATAAGGGAGAGACGATTTTTGCAAGGTCCACCCCTAGCAAAAATCGTTGGCTCCATCCCCTCCCTCTCCATTAATCCTAGTTACTTCTAAGCATCAAAAACCCTAGCCTCCATTAATACTAAAATTAGGATTTAGTTTTGAGGAAGAAGGAGAAACAATTTTGAAGATCCGTTCCGGTGGATTAAAGTAGGAAGAAGAGAACTTCAAAATAGTGTCTTCATCAATCACGCTTCAAAGGAAATAATCCTCCAACCTTCTTAAGATTCCTAGCAGCGATTAAGAAACATAAGGGATCCAGGAAATAGTTTTAAACTAATTTTAATTCTGCTGCCAGTTTAATTTTAAAAACCTAGGATCCCTCACAGTGGTATCAGAGCCTAGCTTAATCTGTTGTTAGGATCTTTTATTGTGTAGGATCATAGATCAATTAATTAATTAATTTTAAAAATTGATTTATGTGGATGTGTAATTGAATCTAGTTATTTATTTTGGAGGCATGTAAAAAGGGAAGAAAAATTGGTTTCTTGGTTTCCCTGCCTATTTAAATTTGAATGTTAGATTCGATGTACGCCCTACACAAGGGTATAGGTTGGTTGTAATGTTCTTTATTTGGTGAAGATCAAAGAAGAAGAAGATGTGGAAGATGGAGGTGCATGGATCGTTGGGTTCTAGGAACCCTAGATTTTAGGGTTTTATTTTATGTTAATAGTCTAAACCTAAAAGGCTCCAAAATTGATAAGTCTATATTGGTTTTGGATTTAATCCAAGAAACCAGTGAAGAAATATCAATTAATTATGATCCATGATCTATATTTTATGTTAATGATTTAATTTTGATTGTTGTTAGTTTAGAATTAATTTGCATGTTAGTAATAAGCACCAAATTTAGTCCCAGGATCTTGGGATAAGAAGCAAATAGAGATAAATTTTTATCAATTCTTTTTCTAATGTAATCCGTGATTAGGATATGATGTGTTTAGATTTGGTTTAGTATTACTGTGAAAAAGTTGAGTGTGAGCAAATTTTAATAATGTATTGTAGGTTTGGACTCTTAATGGCATGTTAAATCTCTGATTTTTTAATTTTAATGACTCTTGCATTTCTTCTTTTCATCTTTGTAATCAAAGGTTGCTTAGCCGAAAATCAGAATGAGTAAAAATTTTCTTCCAATGTATAGGATCAAGGAGAGTGACATTCCTAAAACAGCCTTCAGGATGCGGTATGGGCTCTATGAATACTTGGTGATGCCTTTTGGGCTCACTAATGCCCCCGCCGCTTTCATGGATTTGATAAATGGAGTGTTCAGGGAATTCTTGGATCAGTTTGTAGTGGTCTTTATCGATGACATTCTGATCTATTCTAAAACTTTGGAAGAGCACGAGGAACACCTAAGAATCACGATGCAAACACTTAGGAAACATCGGTTGTTTGCTAAATTCTCCAAGTGTGAATTTTGGCTCAGGGAAGTGAAGTTCCTTGGACATGTTATATCACCTAAGGGTGTTTCCGTGGATCCCTCTAAGGTTGAAGCAATTTTTAACTGGTCTAGGCCGACTTCAGTGACTGAGATTCGAGGTTTCCTAGGGCTAGCCGGTTACTATCGCAGGTTCGTGGAAGGATTCTCAAAAATTGCAGCTCCGTTAACCAAGCTCACACAGAAAGGAGTACCATTTGTATGGTCGATTGAGTGTGAAAGGTCCTTCCAAGATTTAAAGAAGAGGTTGACTTCGGCACCAATACTTATAGTGCCAACACCTGGTGCCGGCTATATCATCTTCACTGATGCGTCACGTAGAGGGTTAGGCTGTGTCCTAATGCAGGGTGAGCGAGTTGTCGCTTATGGGTCGAGGCAGTTGAAGGTGCATGAACAGAACTACCCTACACATGACCTAGAGTTAGCTGCCGTTGTTTTTGCCTTAAAGATTTGGCGCCACTATCTTTATGGTGAAAAGTTTGAGTTGTATTCAGATCATAAGAGCCTTAAATATCTATTCTCACAGAAGGATCTGAATATGAGGCAGCGTAGATGGACAGAATTCCTCAAGGACTACGACTTTGAATTGCATTACCATCCGGGAAAAGCAAACGTAGTCGCTGATGCCTTGAGTCGGAAGAAAGAAATCCTCTTAGCTCATATGATGGTGAAGGAATGGGGTATGTTGGCATCAGCAGCCGACTATGAACTCAATTACCTCATTGAACCTCCAGAAGAGTGGTGTGGTGTTTATGCCACTTACGGGAGAATGCATCCTTCCTTGTATCCTGACATTACCATAGCACAAGGTAGGGATAAAGATTTCGAAGGGTATAGAAAAAAGGCTGAAGATCCAAAGTTTGAAGTTTGAAGACAACATGAGGATGAAAGCTTGAGATTTAGAAACAGGATTTGGGTCCCTTCTGATAACAGTTTGAGAAAGACAATCCTCGATGAGGCACATAAGACTCCATATACAATTCACCCGGGTAGCACCAAGATGTACAGGGACCTACGTAGAAATTTTTGGTGGCCGGGAATGAAAAACGACATTGCCTTATATGTGAGTAGATGCCTCACCTGCCAGCAAATCAAGGCGGAACACCGAAAACAAGCTGGTGAACTTCAGTCGCTTGAGATACCCGAATGGAAGTGGGAACACATAACTATGGATTTCGTGACTGTAACGACCCAAAATAATTAAGTCTAGGATTAAATAATGAGTTTTTATTCGGAGCATAATTTGAAGAATTGAACCGTACGAATAGGTAGATCTCGAAAAGTTATTCAATTTTGACTATTCACGCGCGAAAATCGGACACTAATTGATCCCAAATCAAGGCTCGGAACACGATTTAAATCGGTACCGAAGGTACCCGCGATTTTGACTTTGATTTTGACCATTAAACTTTATCAAATTGTGTATATATGCACACATAATTCAGTGTATACACTTACACCTTAGTATAACCTATATAGTTAACTATTTTTTTAACTTTAAAGTTTTTTTTTAATATATAAAACCCCTTTTTTTTCCAACCGCCCTTTTTAAGTTATAAGGGATTGAGAGAGAAATCTCTCATCAGAGAGACAGAGAAACGGTGAGAGAAGGAGAGAGAGAGAGAAAGAAAATGATAAGCATAAATATATAACATTTAATACGTTTACATTTACATTAGTTAGTTAAGTATTTTATTCTATTTGAATAAATTAAGTGTATTTTTGGTTGTGTGCAGGGATTATGATTGGAGCGGTCAAAACGTGTTAAAATTGTTACAATTTACCGAAGTTCGTGGTATATCGAAGAAGTGGTTGAAAGTGCAAAACCAATTGAAATCACCAAAATGGATAAGGGCACCAGCATAATTGATAAGGGCACTTGCATGTTAAAAGAAGAAAACATATTTTATTTGTTTTGTTTAGTAATTCCCTTGAAGTGGGACCCACCAGCCATAACACTTTAAAATTAGGTTCCAAATTTGTAAGTAGGGAATTTAGGTTGGTTTAAATAATCCAAGTAGCTGGTTGTTTTAGGGAAGTAGGCTGAATAGGTTAGTATAGGTATTTGTTTTATTTTCTTTCAAAAAAATAAAATAAGAAAAGAAACAAGCAGCTGCTTGTTTCTAAAAAAAAAAAGAAGTCGGCAGAGATAAGTTTAAAACAAAAAAAAGGAAAGCTGCTGTATTTTCTTTTTTAGAAATAGCTGTTGTATTTTCTTTTAAAAAGACAGCTGCTAGGGTTTTTTTTTATTCTGCAAGCTTTTGGACGGCTCTTCTTCTTCATCTTGCCATTACAGGAGTACAGCTGTTGCCGTTTCTTCTTGGCTGCTACCTGCTGCTGCCGTTTCTTCTCTGCTTTGCTTTTGGGCGGGCTGCTACTTACTGCCTTATTCACGTACAAGAGAGAGAAGAGAGCTGCTTGGTCTCTCTTGGTTCAACGTACAAAGGAAGGTTGCTGCCCTGCTGCTGCCTTGCCATTGCTGTGCCGCTGCTGTGCCGTGCTGCTGTGCCGTTGCTGTGCCGCTGCTGTGCCGTGCTGCTGTGCCGTGCTGCTATGCCGTTGCTGTGCCGCTGCTGTGCCGTGCTGCTGTGCCGCGCTACTGTGCCATTGCTGTGCCGTGCTGCTGTGCCGTTGCTGTGTGCTCTTTCTTCAACGCCAAATCAGCAAATTCCTGCTGCTATAAACACCCAAAAC
>MVGT01002951.1:6548-21048 GCA_002174775.1 Macleaya cordata
CAATTTCTTCCATGACCGCCTAAAGACGGCAGTGGCGTCTCACTACCGGGCTTGATAGGGTTCACGACTACCCGAGTGATCTGTGTGTGTTGGCCGCCAGGGATCATCACCCTTACGAGGGTGGGTAAGTTGGTTTGCCAGGTCCCGCAGACTTGGGTGTGTGGGTTGGCCTGCCAGGGATCCTCACCCTTACGGGTGTGGGTGAGTTGGCTTGCCATGGTCCCGTACCCTATGGGTGAGTGGGTTGGCTTACCAGGGATCCTCACCCTTACGAGGGTGGGTGAGTTGGCTTGCCATGGTCCCTCATCCTTAGGGCCGGTTACACTTGTTGTATGTAGATTTCAAAAGAGAAGAAATTTCAAAAGGAGATTTCTACAAAAAGGGACTTTGGTTTTCAAAAAGGATTTTCCAAAATAGTTTTCGAACTTTAACCTAAAAGACACACAACCTATATATATACACTACTATATGTTATCACTAAGGTAAGCTTGTGAAAGGTTGGCGACTCTCTATAAGGATGGTGGATCATGCTTATTCAGATGTAGTACACCATCTGAGACTTTGCTAGGTGTTTTTGTCTTCAGGGCAGTATGGGACGTCAGGGAGACAGGTACATCTAGGGAAGTCTGGGAAGTCACGATTATTTCCTGGTAAACCATGTTTGTTGGTGGTGTTGAGTGACTAGTTTAGTTGAGGTTCGCATTCCTGCCCGATGGGTGTTAGACGCGGGGGAAGGTTGTCGGGGAACCTTCTCTGGATTAGTTGGGGGCCCTTGTCTAGTCTGTAGTCGTCAAATTGTGCGCACTTAGTACTTGATCTTGAAATAATTCTGACTGGGGTAACCCGGTCGTGTTCCTTGGCTATGCTAGCAGAAGTACACTACTATTGTTTGTATATGTGTATGCAGGATTTCCTTTGATGTTTCAATCAACTATATAATATGCATTGCTTTTACAAATGCTTTCGAAATGTTATCGGATTAATCGCTGCATGTGATGATATTAGGATGGTTGATCTACCTAGTGAGTTTCTCACCCAATTATTTTCATGGTTTTACAGTTGACGTTTGAGGATCGAGTTAGGATCCTTAGAGGTGCTGTGACGTGGTTTTCTTGGCAAGGGATTTCTTGTTTTGGGTTGATGTAGGTTTCCCTCCCTTCAGTCACAGTGGACAATTTTCTACCTCTATTTCGTTAACTTCGAGACTTATGTTTTATGGCTCGGTTGTGAGCCTGATGTTACTTTTGTTTTATATAAATGCGACTCCTACTTTATCTTCTCTCACTATATATATTTTGACAGGAAACAACAACATAATTATATATTATATCACAAGTATATCCATGTTAAGTAAAAGATTGAATGTCATAGTTATACTGCAGGTGACTTAGAGGATGGCAAAAATTTTAGACAATGTTATCTTGACAGGTCCCTCCTGGTCCTACATCATTGGGATTTCAGTTGAGAAAAAAAATGGGTGGCAAATTTTGGTGCATACCTTTAGTTTATTTTGCTTCCGCTGTGTATATTTTGTATGCACTGTGTTTATTAGGTGACAAAAGGTCCAGTTTACAGGGGAGACTGCCAGATTTGAGTTTTGTTGTAGACTGATGGTAATGTCCCGTGTTTTGGGGTACGGGGCATTACAGATGGTATCAGAGCATTGTTATCTCTGAGTAGATCAAATAACAAGAAAAAAGCCACCAAGAGTAGGAAAATATTTTAAAGGTTAAAAGCTTTAAAGAACTAAAAGTCACCAAAATATAAAAACTTTAATATTGTACTATGATATTTTGTTGACTTTAATGCTTTCAATTGGTTTATGTTATTTAATGATTTTACAAGTTTTGGTGGAGTATGAAGCTAAATGCGTTAGTTCTATAACTCTTGGCAGTGAACGATGCCGAGGGGGTGGCCTAGACGACAACTGCCACCTCCACCACCGCCCTCACTGCCTCATGCGCCTAATCCCCTGTTGCAACCACAACCGCAACCCACCGACCCTGGACTAGTCGGCCTTCTCCAAACGGTCAACTTGTTAGTTACTGAAGTAGCCCAGTTGAGACAAGAGGTTAGAGCGAATCAAGAAGCTCCACAAGGGGTGGTACCCCCACCACCACCACCTCCCCAGCCTGCTCCACCTATGGTTGGGAACCTTGGGTCATATAATGATAATGCGATTCTGAAGGACTTCAAGAGTTGGGGACCCACTTCTTATGATGTAACACCGGATCCAGCAAAAGCTGAAAAGTGGCTTAAGGACATTGAGAAGATATTCGACTTAATTAGATGCACTGATGAGCTGAAAGTTAGGATGGCTACTTATATGCTAGTCGACGATGCATGGGACTGGTGGAAAAGCACTTCGGAAAGAATGGGTCCAATTTCTTGGGACGAGTTTGAAAGTTTATTTTTGGATAGGTATTTCTCTGCTGCAGTGAAGGAAAGGAAGTATAATGAGTTCATGGGCCTGAGGCAGAGAAGTATGACCGTGGATCAATACGTGGCTAGGTTCACTAACTTATCTCACTTTGCCCCTACAATCGTTGATAATGAGGCATACACGATAAGGAAATTCAGGGATGGACTAAATCCTCAGCTGTACGAAAAACTCCTAGCTTTAGAATTTCACATTTTTAATGAGATTATTAGGAAGGTTCAGATGCTAGAGAGGGGGAGTGAGGTACTTCAGAGAAGGCAAGAGATAGCCACACAGAAACGAGGAGCCAACCAGTTTCAACAATAAAACCAGTATAAAGGGGATAAAAGGCAGAGGGTACAAGGCGAGTCATCCCAAGGGCAGAGACAACAACCCCAACAACAGTGGGTAGCACCACAGGGTAGAGCACCGCAACAACCCAATAAACCTCAAGGAAACCAAAATCAGCAACCGAGAGATGATGGTAGGATTTAATGTTGGGATTGTGGGAAAAGAGGGCATGTGAAGCGGAATTTCCCTAGGGGCGATCAACAACGGACAAGCAGAGTTACTCAGGGGCGCATGTTTGCAATTTCGTAGGATGATGCACGAATTTCCAACGATGTGATGGAAGGTAAGATTTTGTTATATGATGCCTGAATTTGTGTTACTTGACTTTGGTTCTACTCTTCAATCATTGCTACTAAGTTAGTAGAAACCCTAAACTTGCCAGTTTCAATTCATTGGGAAGATTTTTAGAGCTAGCAACACCTATAGGAAAGTGTGCAGTGCCACATAAAGTTTGTAGAGACTGCGTAGTTCGAGTGGGCGAGGTAGAGTCGAACGTAAACTTGACACTGTTTGACATTTGAGACTTCGATCTAATTTTAGGATGGATTGGTTGTTTGCACATCATGCACACATATTGGCTGTTAGGCAAAGACAGTGACCTTTGAAGTTCCTAGACAACCTGCAGTGAAGTTGAAGAGGGTCGAAGCATCGAATGCCTCTGAACAAGTTAGAGTTTGAACTTTGAAATGCAGTAGTTTCCCCAAATTTCGAGGACGAAATTCCTTTTAAGGGGGGGATGATTGTGAAACCCCATTCATAAAAATAATAATAATAAAAATAAAAGCAAGCAAACAAAAAAAAAGAGGGATTTATTTTTGCTAGGTCTAGGGGAAACGGGCAGGCCTGACCCGCGGCCCAGCCCGCGACCCAACCCCAGCCCGCCACCTCCCTCTCCCCCAATCAGCTGAATGCTGATCAAAAAAAAAAGAAAAACAAGAAAAGTGGAAGAGAAGAAGAAAGCTCGACAGAGAGAGAGCTGAGGGAGAGAGGAGCTGAGAGAGAAACCGAGAGTGGGAGAGAGGCTGAGAGAGAAAGAGCTGAGGGAGAGAGGAGCTGAGAGAGAGAAACCGAAAGAGGGAGAGAGGTTGAGAGAGAAAGAGCTGAAAGAGAGAGAGAACTGAGAGAGAAGGAGAAACAGAGAGAAACAGAGCCGAAAGAGAGGGACAGAGACTGAGAGAGAGAGAGAGGAACCGATAGAGAGGTAGAGAACCGAGAGAGAGAGAGAGAGAGAACAGGAGCTGAAAGATAGAGAGCTGAGAGAGAAGGAGAGCAGTTGCCGTCCCAGCTGAAAGGAGAAGAAGAGGAGAAAAAAAAAGAAGGACTAGCAGAAAACGCAGGAGGAAAAAGGAAGAAGAAGAAGAAGGGAGAAAGGAGAGATCGAGAGGAAATCATCCTCCATCCCTCCCTTCCGTTTTTCCTTCTTTTAGGGTAATTTTTTTGCCCTAAATCATCTAATTTATTTCTGTTTTGAAGTGTAATAACTTAGGGGTTTTTGTTTACTTCATTTCTTGGTGTAGATCTTGTTGTTGAAGGAGTTTAATAGTGGAAAAGATGGTGTCTAAGGTCTGATTTTGAAGTTGAGGTAAGATTTAAACATTATTTTTGTGTTTTGGATGAAATTTTAATGATGAAAATTGAGGTATTTGAATGGAAAACGAAAATTGGTTGTAGGGAGTTATTTTGAAGCTAAAAACTAAGTTCTTGTGAGAGTTTAAAGCTTAACACAACTGATTTGGGTTTGAAACCCTTGATTTGTGATACCAATCAAAGTAGAAGAAGAGGGTTTTAGTGGGTTGTTGTTGGTAGAGGTAGGATCTAACCCTAAGATTTATTTTTAGACTGTTTTGATGATGAAATTTTNGGAGATCAGTTCCTGTACCGCTAGAGGTAGGTGGTCAATTCATCTTAATAGCACCCAACTATTTTAAATGCATGTTTCGAACTGTTATGTATGCACTTTTTGTATGCAAGGCATGGCATGAAAGTTATGGATAACAACAAACTGATGTTATGAAGAAAGCATTGAGAAACTGGTTTTAATATGGAAATATGCATGCTTGATTTTATATCATGTTTATGAAATATTTCTCTTGGATTGTGAACAAATATGACTTCAATTTTACTATCACGGTTTATGTGGATGAAATGATGGTTATGTTTGGAAAACCATGTTTAATATATTGAAAACCTTTGGAAGAGACGAAAATCTGTTTTATCGAGTGTTTTCTCGATGTGAAACCTAATTTTGAAAATGTGACAAAAATCAATTTCTTCCATGACCGCCTAAAGACGGCAGTGGCGTCTCACTACCGGGCTTGATAGGGTTCACGACTACCCGAGTGATCTGTGTGTGTTGGCCGCCAGGGATCATCACCCTTACGAGGGTGGGTAAGTTGGTTTGCCAGGTCCCGCAGACTTGGGTGTGTGGGTTGGCCTGCCAGGGATCCTCACCCTTACGGGTGTGGGTGAGTTGGCTTGCCATGGTCCCGTACCCTATGGGTGAGTGGGTTGGCTTACCAGGGATCCTCACCCTTACGAGGGTGGGTGAGTTGGCTTGCCATGGTCCCTCATCCTTAGGGCCGGTTACACTTGTTGTATGTAGATTTCAAAAGAGAAGAAATTTCAAAAGGAGATTTCTACAAAAAGGGACTTTGGTTTTCAAAAAGGATTTTCCAAAATAGTTTTCGAACTTTAACCTAAAAGACACACAACCTATATATATACACTACTATATGTTATCACTAAGGTAAGCTTGTGAAAGGTTGGCGACTCTCTATAAGGATGGTGGATCATGCTTATTCAGATGTAGTACACCATCTGAGACTTTGCTAGGTGTTTTTGTCTTCAGGGCAGTATGGGACGTCAGGGAGACAGGTACATCTAGGGAAGTCTGGGAAGTCACGATTATTTCCTGGTAAACCATGTTTGTTGGTGGTGTTGAGTGACTAGTTTAGTTGAGGTTCGCATTCCTGCCCGATGGGTGTTAGACGCGGGGGAAGGTTGTCGGGGAACCTTCTCTGGATTAGTTGGGGGCCCTTGTCTAGTCTGTAGTCGTCAAATTGTGCGCACTTAGTACTTGATCTTGAAATAATTCTGACTGGGGTAACCCGGTCGTGTTCCTTGGCTATGCTAGCAGAAGTACACTACTATTGTTTGTATATGTGTATGCAGGATTTCCTTTGATGTTTCAATCAACTATATAATATGCATTGCTTTTACAAATGCTTTCGAAATGTTATCGGATTAATCGCTGCATGTGATGATATTAGGATGGTTGATCTACCTAGTGAGTTTCTCACCCAATTATTTTCATGGTTTTACAGTTGACGTTTGAGGATCGAGTTAGGATCCTTAGAGGTGCTGTGACGTGGTTTTCTTGGCAAGGGATTTCTTGTTTTGGGTTGATGTAGGTTTCCCTCCCTTCAGTCACAGTGGACAATTTTCTACCTCTATTTCGTTAACTTCGAGACTTATGTTTTATGGCTCGGTTGTGAGCCTGATGTTACTTTTGTTTTATATAAATGCGACTCCTACTTTATCTTCTCTCACTATATATATTTTGACAGGAAACAACAACATAATTATATATTATATCACAAGTATATCCATGTTAAGTAAAAGATTGAATGTCATAGTTATACTGCAGGTGACTTAGAGGATGGCAAAAATTTTAGACAATGTTATCTTGACAGGTCCCTCCTGGTCCTACATCATTGGGATTTCAGTTGAGAAAAAAAATGGGTGGCAAATTTTGGTGCATACCTTTAGTTTATTTTGCTTCCGCTGTGTATATTTTGTATGCACTGTGTTTATTAGGTGACAAAAGGTCCAGTTTACAGGGGAGACTGCCAGATTTGAGTTTTGTTGTAGACTGATGGTAATGTCCCGTGTTTTGGGGTACGGGGCATTACAGATGGTATCAGAGCATTGTTATCTCTGAGTAGATCAAATAACAAGAAAAAAGCCACCAAGAGTAGGAAAATATTTTAAAGGTTAAAAGCTTTAAAGAACTAAAAGTCACCAAAATATAAAAACTTTAATATTGTACTATGATATTTTGTTGACTTTAATGCTTTCAATTGGTTTATGTTATTTAATGATTTTACAAGTTTTGGTGGAGTATGAAGCTAAATGCGTTAGTTCTATAACTCTTGGCAGTGAACGATGCCGAGGGGGTGGCCTAGACGACAACTGCCACCTCCACCACCGCCCTCACTGCCTCATGCGCCTAATCCCCTGTTGCAACCACAACCGCAACCCACCGACCCTGGACTAGTCGGCCTTCTCCAAACGGTCAACTTGTTAGTTACTGAAGTAGCCCAGTTGAGACAAGAGGTTAGAGCGAATCAAGAAGCTCCACAAGGGGTGGTACCCCCACCACCACCACCTCCCCAGCCTGCTCCACCTATGGTTGGGAACCTTGGGTCATATAATGATAATGCGATTCTGAAGGACTTCAAGAGTTGGGGACCCACTTCTTATGATGTAACACCGGATCCAGCAAAAGCTGAAAAGTGGCTTAAGGACATTGAGAAGATATTCGACTTAATTAGATGCACTGATGAGCTGAAAGTTAGGATGGCTACTTATATGCTAGTCGACGATGCATGGGACTGGTGGAAAAGCACTTCGGAAAGAATGGGTCCAATTTCTTGGGACGAGTTTGAAAGTTTATTTTTGGATAGGTATTTCTGTGCTGCAGTGAAGGAAAGGAAGTATTATGAGTTCATGGGCCTGAGGCAGAGAAGTNTACTATATGTTATCACTAAGGTAAGCTTGTGAGAGGTTGGAGACTCTCTACAAGGATGGTGGATCATGCTTATC
Organism: Macleaya cordata; assembly: GCA_002174775.1. Lineage (NCBI taxonomy): Eukaryota > Viridiplantae > Streptophyta > Magnoliopsida > Ranunculales > Papaveraceae > Macleaya > Macleaya cordata. The sequence goes on from MVGT01002951.1 coordinate 14,143, forward strand.
CGGATGTGGTACACCATCTGAGACTTTGCTAGGTGTTTTTGTCTTCAGGGCGGTATGGGACGTCAGGGAGATAGGCACATTGAGGGAAGTCTAGGAAGTCACGATTATTTCCTGATAAACCATGTTTATTGGTGGTGTTGAGTAACTAGTTTAGCTGAGGTTCGCATGCCTGCCCGATGGTTGTTAGACGCGGGGGAAGGTTGTCGGGGAACCTTCTATGGATTAGTTGGGGGTCCTTGTCTAGTTTGCAGTCGTCAAATTGTGCGCACTTAGTACTTGATCTTGAAATAATTCTGACTGGGGTAACCCAGTCGTGTTCCTTGTCTATGTTAGCAGAAGTACACTACTATTGTTTGTATATGTGTATGCAGGATTTCCTTTGATGTTTCAATCAACTATATAATATGCATTACTTTTACAAATGCTTGTGAAATGTTATCGGATTAATCGCTGCATGTGATGATATTAGGATGGTTGATCTACCTACTGAGTTTTTCACCCAATTATTTTCGTGGTTTTACAGTTGACGTTTGAGGATCGAGTTAGGATCCTTAGAGGTGTTGTGATGTGGTTTTCTTGGCGAGAGATTTCTTGTTTTGGGTTGTGAGCCTGATGTTACTTTTGTTTTATATGAATGCGACTCCTACTTTATCTTCTTTCACTATATATATTTTGACAGGAAACAACAACATAATTATATATTATATCACAAGTATATCCATATTAAGTAAAAGATTGAATGTCATAGTTATACTGCAGGTGACTTAGAGGATGGAAAAAATTTTAGACAATGTTATCTTGACAGGTCCCTCCTGGTCCTACATCATTGGGATTTCAATTGAGAAAAAAAATGGGTGGCAAATTTTGGTGCATACCTTTAGTTTCTTTTGCTTCCGCTGTGTATATTTTGTATGCACTGTGTTTATTAGGTGACAAAAGGTCCAGTTTACAGGGGAGACTCTGCCGGATTTGAGTTTCGTTGTAGACTGATGGTAATGTCCCGTGTTTTGGGGTACAGGGCGTTACAGTGTGTTTGGACCAATAATGAAAACACCAAAGGGCATAAACTCTGTTGGTTTTAAATGGGTGTTTGTAAGAAAGCGAAATGAGAGAAATGAAGTTGAAAGATACAAAGCCCGACTTGTGGCATAAGGTTTCTCTCAAAGGCCCGGTATTGACTATGAGGAAACATACTCCCCAGCTATGGATGTCATTACTTTTAGGTATCTAATTAGTCTCGTAGTTTCTGAAAATCTCGATATTAGACTTATGGATGTTGTAACTGCATATTTATATGGAGTCCTAGTTACTGACATCTATATGAAAATCCCATAAGGGTATATAATGCTAGAGACAAAGTCAAAGAGCATATGTTCAATAAAATTAAGACGAGCATTATATGGATTAAAACAATCCGGAAGGATATATATTTGACAAAGGAAGGATACAAAAATAATCAAATTTGTCCATGTGTTTTCATTAAGAAATTTATAAAAGGATTTGCTGTAGTAGTAGTAAATGTAGATGATATAAACCTAATTGGTCCTCCTACAGAATTGGAGAAAACTGCTAACTATTTGAAAAAAGAATTTGAAATGAAAGACTTGGGAAAAACGAAGCTTTGTCTTGGCTTGCAAATAAAATGAAGTTCTAATGGGATTTTTATTCATCAATCCCGATATACTGAGAGGGTCTTGAAACGATTTAGAATGGATAAAGCACATCCACTCAGCACACCAATGGTTGTGCAAAGTTTAGATTTGGATAAAGATCCATTTCAACCAATGGAAGAACATGAAGAAGTTCTCGATCCAAAAGTGCCATATTTAAGTATTATTGGAGCACTTTTATATCTAGCACAATGCACAAGACCGGATATTATTTTTTTTATTAGTTTATTATCAAGGTATAGTTCTGCACCTACACAAAGACATTGGAATGGTGTTAAGCACATCTTGAGATATCTTCGTGGAACAATTGACATGGGATTATTTTATAATTATGATCCTACCAACAACCCCCATCTAGTTGGTTATGCAGATTCAGGTTATCTTTCTGACCCCCATAAAGGTTGTTCCCAAATAGGTTATGTGTTTATTAATAACCATGCAGCTATATCTTGGCGATCAACAAAGCAAAGTTCTATAGAAACTTCTTCTAACCATGCAGAGTTAATTGCACTTTACGAAGCAACAAGAGAAAGTGTGGTTGAGATCAATCATTAGACATATACGAGGAAATTGTGAGCTACTCCCAGTCACAAATGAGCCAACAATAATTTACGTAGATAATATAGCCTGCATTGCCCAAGTACAAGAAGGATTCATCAAAGGAGATCGAACCAAGAACTTTCCAACAAAGTTGTTTTATGCACATGAGCTCCAAAGAAGGAAAGTGATAGACATCAAGCAAGTTCGGTCAAATAAAAACTTAGCCGACTTATTCACCAAGGCATTACCCAAGTCCACATTTCAGAAGTTGATATATGGGATAGGCATGCGACGACTCAATCATTAGACTGATTAGTTGTACATCTTGTATTTTGAGGGGTAGAATTGCTTAAGGAGAGCATTTACATACAAATTATGGATACTCACACTCCAATTCAAATCAGGGGGAACATCTTCGAATTTTATGCGTGTTGTACTCCTTTTTCTTCGCGTAGGTTTTGTCCCACTGGATTTTCTATGCAAGGTTTTAATGAGGCAACTGTAACGCATCTGACACTACTTTAAAGTTAATGTTGTACTCTTTTTCCTTCGCCTAGGTTTTTCCCATTAGGTTTTCCTGGCAAGGTTTTAACGAGACAATTATATTAATGTGGTGGGCATCCAAGGAGGAATGTTGTAAATAATGGATATCTTGGTATATCATGGTGGATGACCACCACTAGACTACCATCATCACCATCACTATTTACTCCACCACCAATATCATCATTACTATACCGCTACCACTATTCTACTATTTCACCTATTACCACAATATGCCTATAAATAGAGGTTATTAGTTACATGTAAGATATCCCAAAAATTCTGGTAAGAACAATCTTTCATTGTGATTCTCTAGTTGTTGTTTGTTTCTTGATTGTTATCTTGCTTATTTCTCTCTAATTCATAACATCTTCAAAAACAAGAGAGAATATATTGTTTTTGTTATAACATGATGTAGCTATCCACATATTCTAGGTGGCACGTGATGGTGAGAGTTCACTTTGGAACTTGACACTAATGCACGTATGTGTCGTGTATATACTTCTCACCAGTGGCGAAGCCACCAAATGCGTAGTGGGGGCAGCGTCCCCCACTCATTTGTTTTAAACTACTTTATATATAGTTTTATAAATATTTTTGTGTATAATTTGTAAATAGTTATTTTATATCTATTAATTTGTCATTTCAAATGAAATAAGCAATCTTAAAATTAAGGAGTTAGACACAAGTAAAACTATAAATGTTCAAACCCATCCACTTATGTTTACAATCTTAGTAAATTGAACTTTGGACCCAGATCGAGATGACTTTAGAGCTAATTTTTGGTGAGATTACATATCTTTCTAACCTATCCAATAAAAAAATTCTTCTTGACCAAAAATTATATCATTCTTAAACTTTAAACCCAACTAAAAGTAAGTTAAAATTATTAGTAAAATAATAGATTCAAAATAAATTGCGCACCAACTTTGAATGATCTAAGTGATGATTTTTCTATGAGGATGATCTTTTCATCATGTATATTATCATAAAAAAAATTACATCATTCTAAAACTTTCAAGAAAAATTGTTTAAAAATAAGGTAAAATGAATTATTCAGATTAGAATTTAAATCAATTTTAATTGGTATTAAAAGTTGTAGAATGATGTGAATTGTAAAAAGATGGTCTAAATGGTGAGAAGATCTTCCTCACAATAATAAATAAATAACTAAATAAATAAATAAATAAAGTCCTCGAATCATCCCACATGCTGGTATAAATGGGGTGAAAAAATATATAGGTTTTAACCAAGAAAAATAGCAAAAAAAATAAAGTTTGCCTTTTTTATTTTCACCCCCACCCGATTAAAATCTTGGCTCTGCCACTACTTCTCAAACCATGCAACTCCATCTATATATATCCCCTAGTCCTTTGTAACTTTTAGATACGGATGAATTAAGTAAGTTGAATGAATTTAATAAAAACTTTCATCTCTTTTCTCTCGTACATGCATTCCTGTATTTGTACTTTTACACTTACGCAAATAGTGTAGATAATTATAACAATTTTGGTTTCTATCAAGGAATATATCATTCCCAAGGCCCAAATTGTTGGATAATGTTTTTCAGAAAATAAACATGATCAATGTAAAAGACATCAACTTCATATAACTTGAGGTGAAATGCTACAGGAATTTTGGATCTGCACTTCAAACAATACCTCAGATTAAAAAATTCGACTTTAAACTAATTTTAGATCGAAGCTAGACTCCCACACTATTTTTATAATCTAGGTATTGTTTAAGGTGCAAATCCGTGTTCCTGTAGCATTACTCGAACTTGAGACGAGATGTCAAGGTAATTACAACTGGAGTAGAAATATTGGTGGCATAGCTTATTGTTTGGGAGGTCACGAGTTCAAATCCCACGAATGAACGCTCTGCTTCTTCCATTATGATTAATATTAAGCTGAAGGCCCTTTTACCTACCCTATGTTTTCGTATGGCTGGTTCAGCTATCTACCAAAGATTCAATCCCACTTATGTATATATATAAATAGACATCTAGGAAGCACGAACACTTCAATTTGAGTGGAGTGTTCGTGTCGGACATGGACATGGACACACGTGGTACACGTGTCCAACATGGCACATGCATATCCCACATGACATATAAATTAGACACGCGACAGACACATTATGGACACGCTGCAGACATGCTGCGGACACACTACATAGCTTAATTTTGCTTTTTAATTCTTTTTGAACATCAAATTTGAAGCATTGTAGTACAACTAAAAATATCATTCTTGTGATTTTTTGTTGCAGCAACTTAACATCAGTATTGATATACCAACTCTACAACAAAATTTCTTTTTATTATGTCATTTATTAGTTGTTAAGAAATAAAAATATATAATTATATATTTAAATTATATATAAATGTCGTGGTGTGTCCTATTTTTTTAAGATTTGGTGTGTCACCGTGTCCGTGTCTGTGTCCGTGTCGTGTCGTGTCTGTGTCCCACGTCCACGTCCGTGCTACCTAATTAGAAATGTGCGTTGCACGTGGTTACGTTGAGTTTATTCTTTAGTTATAGTTGTTGTTTATTTATGTGTCGTGTTACTCACTTAATATTATATTAGAATTATTAATGCTAAAGTTTTATTTAGTATCAACTATATCCTCAATTTGATAAATAATTTACAACTATGGCCATGCTTGGTACACCGTGAATATTCGCAAATGCGAAAATTTACAATTTATCATGTGTTTGTAGATGATTAATAAGGGCATCTAATAACAAATATTTGGTAAGATTTGCAATGAGCTTACAAAATAAATAATCTAAAATTTTTTTATTATTTTTTTTAATTTCTAGAATTTTAGCACCTACAAGAACTGTGAATTTTTGCATTGGCGAATATTTACTGTGTACTAAGCAGGGCCTATATATATAGAACGGTAGTGCTAGGGCTACCGAAATCCCTACCGAATTTGCTACAGCAGGCACATTTCACGGTGAGATTCATAACACTTTAGGATGGGATGCGAAACACGAGGAGATGCAAATCACTTTGACCGTTGGATGCTTGAGTGGTAGCAAATTCTGTAGGAATTTGCTGTAACTCAAGCATTACCGTATATAGAATTCTAATGATAAGATACATAAGAACATTTTAGAAAGTTTTGGTAAAATAAACCTGACTGAAGTATTTGCATTATATAGTAGTATAGAAATAGATATAAATATGTTGTCAGTTTCGAATCGTGGTACTAAAGAGAAATAATGACGCATGCGAGAGAATATAAAACATCATATACTACGTAGGTGACACCATTTTTGGCAGATTTATCATTATGAATAAACACATGCTAACCCTAATTTTTTTTTAAATAAAATTGTAAAGAACAAATATTAGAATAAGATAATCTTGTATCAGCCGACACTCCAATGATGGAATTCATTAATGGTGTTAGATTATCCTTTAAACTAATGTATATTATTACTTCATTAGAATCTAATCGAATGCTTAGATTCGAAATCGATCTATTAGTCATAATTTATTAACTAATTTTGTCTTTTTTTTTTGTTTGGAGAATGATATGCCAGCGCACACGCTGACACTGTAAATAATATGTGTGCGCTGGTTGTTGGATTTAAACGCACAAATCTCAATGATTCAATACATCAAATTTTAAATTTTTGATATTCGCAAGTGCTTAATCCAACAACCAACAAGCGTCAGCATATGCGGGGCATATCCGGACTCAAGTTTAAATTTTGACGTAGTTGACTTGAAATGAAGATGACAATAAAGACACAGAGGAACAGGAAGAATAAGAGGACAATAAAGATGACGACCATAACGACGACGACATTGACATCGGGACGGGACCAGATAAAACCTCTCTACTTTGTACTAATGACATTTAATGATCGAGATAGATACGTAACGTGCATATTGAGTCCAAATGCATCTAATTTTAAAGATGAAGCTCATCAAAATAATTAGTGGTAAAATATGTTAGGGTTTATGCCCTAAAACAATTTAAATTGATAACATTGATAAATTATATTTATTAATAAGCATGATACTATATTATTACTTTATTCATATGATGGATTAAGTGTTGTTCACAAGATGATGTTGTAAGTAAATTATTTGTATGAAGTGTTCATACATGGAGAGATGTAATTTACTGGTTCCT